>JARKHS020035073.1:0-39867 GCA_030143305.2 Amblyomma americanum | reverse complement strand
CGATCATTCTAGAGCAATTAGCGAAGGTAACGCAATCATGTATGGGGCTCAAAATTCTATGCAGTGAGCAAATGCAGAAAAGGATTATATTTTTAAACGGACAGGGCAGAAGTGGCGCGGTTGATAGAGTGCTAACGGGTCGTTTAGCAGTCGGAAAGGAAGTACATAACGTCCTCGTCTTATCTCGTCGTTAGCCGAGCACTCGATAATTTATGAAAAAGGAGGCCGGCGGCCTCAGGAGGAAGTGTGCGATGACCAATGACAGACATTTATAAGCAGCCGTTCGTATCGTGGGAGTAAGGACGTTGTTGAGTTAGGGCCGTAAATTTAGAAAACGACCAACTACCGGTCATGACCTGCGGCGACAATACGCTCGTAAATCATGACGCGCGATGGCCTGGAAGTTTTGAACGCTCAGACCGGCTAGTAATCTGCTTCCCTTGATGTGGAGATTAGTGAAGTTATTTTATGTTCGAGGTTTTTCGGCACTGTTTACTTGTTAAATGAATTTTGTGGGGGTGAACGGCAGGAGTAGTTGGTTTCACATGGTTCACTTCGCCACAGTGTAGAAAGAATGTACACGGTTGGGTAGAAAAGACAACACGAAGCGCTCTTATAACTGTTAAAAAAGTTCTGCTACCCCGCGTACGAATACCTTGGCACCAGAGAAAAGACTCTCTGGCATTTATTTGCTTAGTTATTCATTTATTTATCGCATCCAAGCAGCATCAATACGGCATTACAGTTGGATGGATACTAGAGGTAACAACAGATTCAAGACACAGGTAAAATGCCGTCGTGGAGAAAAAAAATCATGCAAGTGTATGAAAACAAATCTCGCGTAAAATTCTTGGAAAACCCATCAAACAAGACGACTACAAAGGTGCATTCAAGAGAAAGTTAAGCCACATCAAAAACCATAAAGAACATGGTGAATCCCGCAATTATTCTAAGCTGCGCTTAGAAAGTTGGTGGCATTGAGACTTTATGATTGAAACGACGTCATATGGCACAAGGCTGTATACAAACTTTCATCACTGAAATTGCTGCTGCATCTGAAGAGAACCGATTCCACCGATGGGTATTAAAGAGAAAGGGTTGCTGAAAAGCAGCTTACTAGAATTTCTGTTCGCGCTCTTTTGGTTATGTTCTAATGATTATGCAGGTTAGTAATATGCCATGAAAATGTCCGCTTACCCTGGGAAGCCGGCGCAAAAATAATATGTATTTGTACATATTGACGTGCACGCAGTACAATTCAGCCGCCGCAGTGACTCGGTGGTTATGGTGCTCGCCTGCTTGACCGAAAGACGAGGGTTCGATTTCGCAGCGGCGGTTGAATTTCGGTGGAGGCGAAATTCTAGAGGCCCATGTTCTGTGCGATGTGAGTGAACGTTAAAGAACCCCAGGTGGTCGAAATTTCCGAAGCCCTTCACTACGGCGTCCCTCATAGCCTGAGTTGCTCTGGGACGTTAACGCTCATAAACCATATAGAGTACAATCTCTCTCTCCTTTCCATAACAAGATTGTTTAAAGTCCACCTCTTTCATGCCAGAGAACCGTTGCAAAATAAACTGCCTGCCATAGTGTATTTTGAGAGATTTTTGAGAGGCTAAATTCTACAATGAATTTCCAAGAAACGAGAATAGATATACCAAGAGGTGGAGATGTTAATAGTTAAGACTCTTTACATACACTCGCTCTTCAAACTCGAGTATACACTGCGGTTTTGATTGCAGTAAACGTGGTTATTAACAGCTTATAAGCGGTGAAAGAATCATTAGTGGCTGAAAGAATAGGAGGTTAAAGCCTATATTCGATACTTGGATGTACTGTCATTTATTAACTACTCAGTATCGTAGAACGTTTCTAGAGCACGCGTTTAGCGATACATTTCGCCCCAAAGCTTCCACTGCATGACGGTAATAACGCATACGAGGCAGTGGCAGTCGACGCGAAACTCGTACCTAGCCTGACGCAGCTGTTGTGTCGGGCACTTCCTCCATTTTTAGCCAAAGTTAAAAGTGGCTGTGGTTTAGCTCTGGTTAAACCTGGAATGACGCGATAGCTACGGCTGGAGGAGTGGAACTCGTTCAGTCGAATTGCGAAGTCAGCCTTTCGTCGCTGCGTTTCCCTGCGCGTTCCTTCTTCATCTTCGTCCCTGGACGTCGATTCACTCTCTCCTTCCTATCTACCGTAATATAGGCGCTCGGCTCGCAAACTATCTACGTGCTCTGACGTCACTCCGCGCATGCGCACTGCTGACGGAACGTTGGTGCCACGGCTCAGCGCGCAAACATGCTGACCACGCGAAATGGCTGGCGTAGTGTAGCTATCGCTACAAAAGGAAACAGTTTTCAGCTTCATTGGCCGTACCCTGCTGTTAGTTTTGCCCCGATAAAAATTGCCTTGCATGCCCAGTTACGCTCATCGAGCCGAAAACTTCGACGAGAACACCTCGGAACGCGTGCGTGCTAGAAAACATCTACCAAACCGCAATTGTGTAGGAATAATACTGCGTCAAAATGACTCACTCCAGTCACGGAAATGTTGATTATTCTGATATTATTTAACTAGGTGCCTCCCGATGACTACTACTATCCCATTTACTTTTCCCGTGACCACGTAACGTATGCGCAAATATCAATTTCACCGACTTTTCTGCGCATATATTTAAGACACCTGTAAATCCTAATTTAGAGCGTGCTGTAAATATGCTCCAAGGGATCAAGATAAACGCAAACTAATTGAGTAGAAAAACGAAAAAGTTCATGCAGCTCAGTTAACAAAAGCTCACATGACGCGATTTTGACCCCACAGCTACTCAGATTGACGTAGGATGCATTCGCTAGCACTCCCTTCTCCTTTATTTGTACTAGAAACCTTCAACAGAAGATCCCAAATCGTGAATGATTTATTTGCTGTTAATTGCGCGGCGAAAAAGAAACGACAAAAATTTAGGTTCACAAAACGGATGAAAAAAGTTATCTCACACGCTCAAAAGTACATCGCTATGAAAGGTGCCGCAAAACCGGTCAGAGAGAGAGCGCGTATTATCTGTCTCCGTTCTCACAAAAAAAATCGCCTTTTTCCCTGAGTTTGAGCTGCTTTTAGGAAATCTGCTTTCACATCACAAAACAATTCCTCAGAGATACTGACTTTTCAGGAGCCCAGTTCCAGTCAGCTGTACCTCAAGGAAAATAAATGGTCAAAGGGAGGACCTAGAGCGCGAGAGATAGATAGATAGATAAAGAGGAGGAGGGAAAGACAGGGATGTTAACCAGAAAGGGGTTCCGGTTGGCTACCCTGCACTGGGGAAGAGGGATCAGGGGGCTAAAAGGAGGAAGAGAGAAGGGGAAAAAGGCATAACACACACACACGCACAACGCTGTCACAATTTGTCACTCAATCCAGTCGCTCTCAAGTAGGCAAAGAGTGGCTTGTATGCCTTGAGGGCCGTCGACTGCTGTGGCCACGGACCGAGGATGTTTTGCTCAGTTAATGGGCGAGGATCGAGGCGGTCCAGGGCACAACACAGTGTATGTCTTGCACTCGCAAATGCAGGGCACTCACAGAGAAGATGAGCGATGGTCCCCTCACAACCGCAGCTTTCACAGGCAGGACTGGCGGCCATCCCCATCCGGAAAGCATAGTGGTTGGTAAAAGCAACGCCGATCCAAAAACAGCATAACAATGTTGCGTCGCGACGTGCTAAGTTACGTGGAAGACGAAGGCGCAGTCCAGGGTGCAGTGCCTTGAGGCGGAGGTTGCAAAACTCTCCCGTGTTCCACGCTAAAAGTGTGAGCTCGAGCGCCAAAGGGCGAAGCCCACACGCTGCGACAGGTCTTGAGATTGGGGTCCTCACTGGAAGTCCGTCGTTGTGAGCCGAACGCGCAGCCGCATCGGCCTGGTGATAACCGTTAATACCACAGTGTCCTGGCAGCCATTGAAAAATGATGTCATGACCTTTTGAAACGGTGCCGTGGTACAGTAGACAGATCTCAGCGACAAGTTGTTCCTGCGACCCGCGGCGTAGCGCAGCTTGCAGGGCTTGAAGGGCTGCTTTAGAGTCGGTGAAAATCGTCCAGTCATGTCGAGGTTCCTGACTGATGAACTCTACCGCAGCCCGTAAGGCTGCGAGTTCCGCACCAGTTGAAGATGTTGGATAGGTCGTCTTCACTTTCATGAAGATGGATCTGGCCGGTAACACCACCGACCCCGCAGAACTGGTCGAGTGAACTGATCCATCTGTGTAAACATGTATGCCGTGACTGTGGTAAGAATGCAAGTGATTCAATGTCAGTTGTTTGAGAGCGGGTAGTGATACACCAGCTTTCGTCATTATTCCAGGAATATAGAGGTGAACCCGAGGTTCATGAAGACTCCATAAGGGTGAGCACGGTCTTGACGCAGGGGTGAACTCCGATGGAAGATATGCGCGATGAGCTTCAATGACTTTGGCGAATGCAGTACGCGGCCTAATTATTGGGAGTGTTGCGAGGTGATGACAGGGAACCCGTGTGAGGTGCCGAATATGTGTTCTCATGGTGTCAACAGCAATGTATGTAGTAACAGGATGTTCCCGGGCAACAAGAACAGTTGCTGCTGTTGATGCACATTTAGGCAGTCCAAGGCAGATACGGAGAGCTTGCGCGTGCACAGTTTGAAGAGTGTTGATATTTGTCTTTCTAATGGAACTGAATATCGGAAGACTGTACCGCATGTAGCCTAGAAATAGGGAACGGTACAGTTGCAGCATAGAGAGCACTGACGCGCCCGAGGACTTTCCCCCGAGGAAGGGGAGGACGTGGACAATCGCAATTAGTCTCTTTCTCATGTCGTAGACATGTGGACTCCACGAGAGGTTCCTGTCGATGACAACACCAAGGAATATATGGCTTCTCTCATAGGGAATAACTTCACCATTAATGTGAATGGTGTAGCGTGACATTATTTTGCGTGTGAACGCCACAAGTGAACACTTTTCGGTCGAAATGTTCAGGCCCTGCAAGCGAAGATAAGATGTCAATATCAAAGCTGCCTTTTGAGGTCTTGCACGAACTTGAGGACGGGTCACCCCTGATGCCCAAATACAGATGTCGTCTGCATATACCGAGATCTGAGCAGGTTGTGGCAATACGTCGACCAGGCCGATGAGAGCAAGGTTCAAGAGAACTGGGCTCAGCACTCCACCCTGTGGAACTCCGCGCGAATTTCGGTGTAAGGGGTTCGTCCGTCCGCAGTCAGGACAAAAAACGACCTCTCTGATTAATAGCTGCGTATCCAGCTGAACTTGCGGGCTCCGATCTCAGCAGCTTCCATTGCGTCCAAAATGGCCTGATGCATTACGTTGTCGTACGCGCCCTTGATATCCAAAAACAATGCCACGGTCAATATTTTCAAACTTTTGCTGTGGTGCACCGACGGTACAAGGTCAAACACGTTGTCGATAGAAGAGCGGCCCCGTCCGAACCCAGACATGAAGGTTGAATAAATCTGATATTGCTCCAAGTACCATTCCACGCGTGTGAGCAGCATTCTTTCCATGACTTTGCCGACGCAGCTGGCGAGTGCAATTGGACGGTATGATGAAAGGTCGAGCGGTGATTCTCCGGCTTAAGAAGTGGAACCAGACGTCTGGTCTTCCAATCATGAGGAATTGGAGACGAAGACGAAGTTGTTCTGTATCAGAACGCTGCCTTCACGTCTGTGCAGTTTTTTGGTAATTTGTGCTGTAATCAGGGAGGCGCCGCTCCCTTTTTGCCACGGCGATCGAAGTGGAGGCTGCTCTGCCTCTAATGGAACCCGGTGGGTCGGCAGCAGAGTGCGAGAGACTTAAGACACTGCGAGGGACACAGTATCCTGTCTTTGCCGCTCTGTATGTCTTCGTCGTACCGCACCGAGTTGCTTGTAGTGCCACCATAGAGAAAAACAGGAATTTTCGTGAACGTCTAAAAGCCCCCCATGTTTCTGAAATGTAGAATTGTTGCAATATATAACTTCATTTTGTCAAATAAAAGATCACAATGACTACCGTGAAAATATTTCAGTATGAGATTCTGCGCACCGCCATCTATGCATACCGTGAGAATACAGTGCCGCGGAAGTGCCAAGGAAAGTTCTAGCTAAACATGGTATCCAAGGAGAAAAAAAAATAGTGTGAAGATTGGCAAAGAAGCAGCCAATGACGCGAAAGGAGACTTGAGTAGTCGCACAGTTCTCATCACTCGCTTTTTGTGTATTTTTACCAAGCTATAAGTTTCCTCCAGTGAAGTTGAACCTCTTCTAAAGGTAGCAGTGTGAAGCGTGTTTCGCAGAAGCGTCTTTGAAAGACATTCATACATCGCATATACGGTCTTTTCACTCTAGTTTTTTTCTTCCTCTTATTTATTCTATAGCATGCCGTTTCTTCACTTCGTTAGTACTTTTGTGGGCCTTTTTACGTATTGTTAGTTTCTTTCTTGTACCGATAATGAAAATAAGACAACCACCTTGCATTCGCAGGTTCTGATGCGACTACATGACGACTCAACATTTAGGTCTGTTCATGTAAGCAGCATGAAATTTTCACTTTTTCCCAAGTCACATTGCGACCTTCTTTTGAGAAGGTTGTTTTTTTTTCGTTTCTTGATTCTAAGAGCCCGGCTCTTTCTTCAGTAGAAGGATTGATATCAAAGGCACTTTGAAAATATTATTATTATTAATAATAATAATAATAATAATAATAATAATAATAATAATAATAATAATAATAATAATAATAATAATAATAATAATAATAATAATAATAATAATAATAATAATAATAATAATAATAATAATAATAATAATATTATTATTAATAATAATAATAATTGGTTTTTGGGGAAAGGAAATGGCGCAGTATCTGTCTCATATATCGTTGGATACCTGAACCGCGCCGTAAGGGAAGGGTAAAGAAGGAAGTGAAAGAAGAAAGGAAGAGAGAAGTGCCGTAGTGGAGGGCTCCGCAGAATTCTAATTTCCGTCACGCATGTGCGCGATAGCTGTCACCTCATATAAGAGGCTAATAAGAAATTAAAAGAGCCTACCGCGTTTCCAGAGAAAGAAGTGTCGAACCATCTAGGCGCTCCTTGGCTCATACTTGGTATATCGTAGTGCAAAAAGGAGCCAAGGTAGCCACTTGTGTATAGTGGCCTCTCAGTGTTTTAGTCGCATAATGTTTCAATAGAACAGCTAGATGTATGTAAGTTTTGTACTAGTGGTAATCAAAGAAAAAGCTGCAAGTAATGCGACTCTGCCAGCCCTCCCCATAGAGTGTTTATTTGTACAATGATAACGCAATTCGTTTATTACAAAAAAGGCGTTAATTGCAGATAAGGGTTGTGGAATGCTTGCTTTGTTGTGTGCCTGCATTTTTTCTGTAACTCTTTGAACACATAACCGTACGCTGGGAAAAATGGCTCGTTATCACAAATACGGGGTCAATTTGCGCTGAAACGTAGATGAGGTTTTACATTACACGAGAACAGTAGTAACGTTTATATCTGTCGCTGAAGGCCTGTTGAAAATGATAACCTGTGCGAAACAGGCAACGACGAATGAGCTACAAGCTCATGAGTGGGCTACATGCGTGGCACTGCCTTATATCCACCAGTGGACACACCGCCTAAAGAAGGTGGCGCAGAAAGGCAAGGTCCGAGTTGTGCTTGCTGCACCCGATAAACTCGAAAAACTGTGTAAAGCTGTTGATGCTGCCTCAAAAAAGAAAAAAACCCCTTTGCCCGATAAAACATGTAATGCCGTATTGGCTTGCAGGACCAACGTGTTTTACAGAATTCCCTTGTCATGCGGAAATTGCTACATCGGCCAAACTGGCCGTTGTAATAATGTTCGGCTAATGGAGCACAAGCTGGCTGTCGAGGCATTATCAGGTCCGGGACACTTGGAGGCATACTGCAAACGTTGTAAGGATAAATGTGCTCTGATTTATAATCAGACTAGGGTCCTTTTTGCACGTTCAGAACAGAAGGAACGCGAAATACTAGAAGCATTCACTTGGAACGACAGTCGTGCGTAAGCAGCCCAACATTATCTTTGTCATCCAAAGAATTGTATTTCATGAACGAGAAGGTGCCGTTGCACATGCGCTTTATGGTGTGATCCATTGTAGATGTTTGCATATATATTGAATGTGTCTGTCTGGAATAAACCAGATGATGTCTAGCGTTCGTGGTGTCCGTCTTAATTCTGTCATTGTCTTTAGCGCCAGTTACCAAGTGCATTGAATCTAAAGGTCACCAACTAGCCCAGTTGCCCGCTTTAAATGCCATTTGGGAAATGTAGCTTTTGTAGGAATTTCCCAGGAATGAGTAGTAAAATGCTTATGCTGCATAAATTGATTGAGAAACTGAACGTGTAAAAGATTTTGGTATTTTCGCACCGCGTCTTCACGGGAGCTTCAGATCTACAAATTTACCGCGACAAAAAGAAGAGTGCCAATTGGCTCCTTCAAATTGTTTGCTTCTCTGCTAAACATCTTAATTGTGTTTCGAGTGCAGTAATTGTACGGGGCTGCATAAAGCAACACGGTCTATGAGCACAGCCAAATTTCCTCCACACGCAAGCTGGCCGTCGTGGTAACCAAAAAAGAGTGATGTATGAAGCTTTTGATTTGTGCCCAATGGCAGGTTCAGCAGATAATTCTACGTAAAATAAAAGTTTTTTGAGGTTGTTCCTCTATTGCATTATATGGAAAGAGCTTGTATAAGACATTCGCTGTTTATCCGTCTTCGCATTTCTGTCACGAACGCATTTGCTGCCTTCATAACACTTTGTATTACTGCGCACACCGCGTGAATGATGCGCTTAAAAACAAAAACATTCTGCCACCGGGCACTAAACCTTAGACTCCACCAGCTCACGAATACAAGTAGCGGCGATGTGAAGTGTGCTCGGCACCTCCCTTCCTTGTTCAACCGTCTTTTCTGTGTCTGTCCTAAGCATATATATTTCAATAACAAGCCTCGATACTATCAGATGCCGTTCCATCGCCGTGCTAAAAATAACACGGCATTACACCGCAAGTGTTGGAATATATGTGAGAAAGCACGAGCGTAGTGATGTTATTAGTGACAGAAAGTCGCGGTGTCCTCTGCATGCACGTAAAAACCTCTGTCGTCTTATGCTTAGTTCAGTAGAGCTTCTTGTTCGGCGAGTTGATATAAGTCGACAAAATTTTGGGCACATTCCTTCTCATGTCGCACTTGATGCGTGAATGTATTCTTTGCGCATGCTCTGTATAAAAACATGCACCTATGTTTATTTTTTATATAGGAGAGAATAGTTTAACTGGCGCGCACTTTCTCGCATTGTCTCCTCTTCTGTGTGCACCTTGGAACCCATACATATTTGCGATGCTTCGTTTGGAGACACATTTACATAACAACATGTGCGTCCCATGGAGCGTCTTTGACAAACATGCATTCACTCCGCCCACTCGCTATCGTTCTCATCAGTTTGGTTCGGAGAAGGGTGCAAACAGGAACGATGCGACAAACAGGAAAAAGAAAAAAGGAAAGCGATAATTATGTTATCTGTTCTTTTCGCGAAAAGGAGAGAAAGCTTTATTCCAAAAGAACGTCATTTTAATGCAAATACACCACCTTGGTAGGTCGGTGGGAATGGGCACGCAGGTAGAGAGGGAATACAAAGTCTGAAGAGGTAGGAAGATTGATCGAATAGCACCGTTGCAGTTTTCAAAGGTCTCTGTTTGCGACGACCTGCTGGTCATCAAAACACTTCAGCCTTGCGATGAAGAATTCTAAAGGCAAACACGTTTTGGTAGGAGGGTGACAATGCCCAAACAACGCGGACTGAAATGCATAGAAAACTAAGAACGTAAAGAACGCTCTACAAGGAAACACGAGAAAGATATATACGCGTTCTGCCGCCTTCTAGTATGCGATCAGAGCTCTCCATACTGCCTGTGTAGAGACGAAAGCCCCAATTCATGCGAAGTTAACTTTAATTCATGTCTTCTTAGACTTTCGTCAACCGAGCTTTGTTTTGAAAGAGAATTGCTACCCTGGAGCTTAGCATTCAAGGTATAAAGCACTAAAAATTCACCGTTCCACACCCTGTATCACGTTTAGCTGCGAATTTTAAAGCGAAAGCTTTACTGGCCGCGAACTTGCGATTTCGCCATGGCGGAGCACCTAGAAGCCGCATGACGCCACAACGTGCGCCTCTCCTCAGATGTTTCTCTAGCTCTCTGGTCACTACTGCGCATGCGCCATTAGTAGTACCAAGCCACAGGTGTTCCGCCGCTGCGCAGCGCCGCACCATTCCTGAAAATCAAACTTCAAATTTTCAGTACCCGGCGCGGTGGCTCAGTGGTTAGGGCGCTCGACTACTGATCCGGAGTTCCCGGGTTCTAACCCGACCGCGGCTGCTCCGTTTTTATGGAGGAAAAACGCTAAGGCGCCCGTGTGCTGTGCGATGTCAGTGATAATAATAATTGGTTTTTTGGGGGGGAAAGGAAATGGCGCAGTATCTGTCTCATATATCGTTGGACACCTGAACCGCGCCGTAAGTGAAGGGATAAAGGAGGGAGTGAAAGAAGCAAGGAAGAGAGAGGTGCCGTAGTGGAGGGCTCCGGAATAATTTCGACCACCTGGGGATCTTTAACGTGCACTGACATCGCACAGCACACGGGCGCCTTAGCGTTTTTCCTCCATAAAAACGCAGCCGCCGCGGTCGGGTTCGAACCCGGGAACTCCGGATCAGTAGTCGAGCGCCCTAGCCACTGAGTCACCGCGGCGGGGCCAGTGCACGTTAAAGATTCCCAGGCGGTCGAAATTATTCCAGAGCCCTCCACTACGGCACCTATTCGTTTCTTCTTTCACTGCCTCCTTTATCCCATACTTTACGGCGCAGTTCGGGTGTCCACCGGGATATGCGAGACGGTTACTGTGCCATTTCCTTTCCTCAAAAATCAAACAAAACAAGTGAGCCGGCGGCGTTCATAGAGTTCATTGGCGTTGACAACTTTGCAAAAGCTGTTCATTTTCACAAAAGGAAAGGCGCACAACCAGCTCCGTGAGTCAGTGGAGACCTCAATCTCCATTTCATGTACGTGGCGTTGGTGCACTTAATGATAATAATATTTGGTTTTTGGGGAAAGGTAACGGAGCAATATCTGTCTGATATATCTTTGCAGACCTCAACGGCGCCGTAAGGGAAGGGATGAAGGAGGGAATGAAAGAAGAAAAGAAAGAGGTGCCGTAGTGGAGGGCTCCAGCATAATTTCGACCATTTGGGGATCTTTAACACGCACTGACATCGCACAGCACACGGGTGCCTTAGCGTTTTACCTCCATAAAATAATAATAATAATAATTGGTTTTTGGGGAAAGGAAATGGCGCAGTATCTGTCTCATATATCTTTGGACACCTGAACCGCGCCGTAAGGGAAGGGATAAAGGAGGGAGTGAAAGAAAGGAAGAATAGGTGCCGTAGTGGAGGGCTCCGGAATAATTTCGACCACCTGGGGATCTTTAACGTGCACTGACATCGCACAGCACACGGGCGCCTTAGCGTTTTTCCTCCATAAAAACGCAGCCGCCGAAAAAAAAAACGCTAAGGCGCCCGTGTGCTGTGCGATGTCAGTGCACGTTAAAGATCCCCAGGTGGTCGAAATTATTCCGGAGCCCTCCACTACGGCACCTATTCTTCCTTTCTTTCACTCCCTCCTTTATCCCTTCCCTTACGGCGCGGTTCAGGTGTCCAAAGATATATGCATAAAAACGCAGCCGCCGCGGTCGGGTTCGAACCCGGGAACTCCGGATCAGTAGTCGAGCGCCCTAGCCACTGAGCCACCGCGGCGGGGCCAGTGCACGTTAAAGATTCCCAGGTGGTCGAAATTATTCCAGAGCCCTCCACTACGGCACCTATTCGTTTCTTCTTTCACTGCCTCCTTTATCCCATACTTTACGGCGCAGTTCGGGTGTGCACCGGGATATGCGAGACGGTTACTGTGCCATTTCCTTTCCTCAAAAATCAAACAAAACAAGTGAGCCGGCGGCGTTCATAGAGTTCATTGGCGTTGACAACTTTGCAAAAGCTGTTCATTTTCACAAAAGGAAAGGCGCACAACCAGCTCCGTGAGTCAGTGGAGACCTCAATCTCCATTTCATGTACGTGGCGTTGGTGCACTTAATGATAATAATAATTGGTTTTTGGGGAAAGGTAACGAAGCAATATCTGTCTGATATATCTTTGCAGACCTCAACGACGCCGTAAGGGAAGGGATGAAGGAAGGAATGAAAGAAGAAAAGAAGAAAGAGGTGCCGTAGTGGAGGGCTCCAGCATAATTTCGACCATTTGGGGATCTTTAACGCGCACTGACATCGCACAGCACACGGGTGCCTTAGCGTTTTACCTCCATAAAAACTCAGCCGCCGCGGTCGGGTTCGAACCCGGGAACTCCGGATCAGTAGCCGAGCGCCCTAACCACTGAGCCACCGCGGCGGGTGGGATTAGTTTTGAAAAGTGGTTTTGAGAAAAGAAAAATTAAGGGAGCACTTTGCCAATCAAAAGTGCGGCAAGTCGAGAGACATTGGCCTTGCCGAATGCGATTAAAACTTCGCAGGTTCCCATACCTGTGGCACTCTGCCTTGCCACGCTTTCGATCAAGACGACGTTGTTGGCGCTTGCAGTCTGCTTCTCTGGCCGTCTTCTGTTTTGGCTGCTGGCTTCAGTGTTGGTGGCGCCCAGGTGGCGCCACCAGCGCGCGCCGTTGCCATCACGACCTCGGTGTTGACGTCAACTCCTCCCGTCGCTATATCGACGTCCGCGATATATCGGCGTGTTTTGTTGTTTGTTTTTAGCTATAACTGGCTATAATTAACAAATAACTCTACAGTCAACAAACTTGGCGTGGAGGCTACATTTTGTCCCTGTCTGATGCTACCATTCGTTTCCTGCTATCCTGAGTAGTTGCCGCGTTATTCGTGGAAGTCAGCGTTACACCGGACGCGCGAGTATGCACCATTGAAGACAGTGGCGCAGTAGCTGTCTGACATATATCGGTGGACACCCAAACGGTGCCGTAAGGAAGGGATAAACGTGGTTGGGCGGAAGGTCGTTCTCCGGCCTACGCGACGACTGCTTTACCTAGCGTAGCGAAGCTTCTCGCTTCAAAAGTTGGCGGCCTCGTTTCAGAGATTCCTGGAGTGCGCAGGCATACGTGCTCTGGCATCGCATAACACGCTGGTCCGTCTTGAGTTTCGCCTTAATTAAAACTCGGTCGCCGCGGCTGGGTTCAAATACGAGAACTCCTCAGTTGCCGTGTCGTCTAACCACTGAGCCAACTTGAAGGGTCCAATTCCATACCGCAAAAATCCATCTCCATTCTGCTAGATGGAGCAAGGCGCCAAATGAAGAGTTGAAAACAAAATGAACTTATCAATAAAGTTTTACAACAGCTTAGCCCTCTTGCGTGCGCAAAGATGTTGAAGAAATTAGTGCGATACATTGAGGAAATCCTAAAACTGCGTTGCGAAAACCTTTAGTTCTTGCGTTTTCAAGTAGATTGGCTTGGCATTCCAGCCTAGCCGCCTCATATTTTTTCCGCTGAGTATAAAAACATGCAGTAGTGGTGACACGCAAATTTCGTCAAGACCAGCGCTCTGTCGTAACCAATTTGAGCATAGATTTTTGCGTTGAATTTGTGTACTCTGTCTTGCGTCTCGTTACCGGTTGTTCTAATGTCAATATCTATAGCAATGGCAAAATTTTTCTAAATACTGCAATTTATGCCCTGTCACAGGGGCATCAAAAAAGTATCTTTATTGTAAAAGTGAGCGAGCCCTTAAACGGACCATTCTCATCGAGGAGCGGAGTCCCTGAACGGGACAGAACCGACATTTAACTGCTTTTTTTTCTATTGCCACAAGGGGGCGACCACTTCCGGCTTTGTTTCAACTTTGGCGGCCTAGTATTTGTCTCGTCTATACAATACCGCAGCTTTGTGGGCGGTGCTCTATGCGCTGTCGCTCGTCACGATGAGCAAGCCGTGCTGGAAGAAACTCGAGCTCCAGCACCGCAGGTCCCTGCGCGTGTGCCTAGGCTGCCCAAAAACTTGCAGTGCGCCGCAACGTTGGCCGAGGCAGGAGCGTGGCCACTTGAGCTCCAAGCAGCGCGCAGGGCACTGAATCACATCGACCGGCTTCACCGCACACCGGACGGCGGCTCGCTGCTGCAGCATATGCGCTCGCTCCCGCGCTCACGAATGGGCGCGGCGCTGCTCGTGTATGAGCAATTGACACAAGGCCCACCCCCCTACGGCTCCTGCGCGCCCTGGCCTGCTGCCTAGGAGGTACAGCGAGAGATCGTCGGCATTGCGGGAAAGCGGAGCACAGCCCTCTCTGCTGTGCAGCAGCTGGCCAGAGCCGTCATACACGAGGAGCTCCAGGACCATCTCCTCGTGTACACCGACGGCTCAGTGGCCCGCGGCAGCTGCTCCCTTGCTGCGGCGGCCACCATCCCCGCCCTGCGACTGCACAGTCAGCAACACGCAGCCTTCCTGGGCTCCTCCACCACGGCGGAGTTGATGGGGATCCGGCTCGGGTTGGACCTGCTGCTCACCCTCGGTCCTCCGCCGCCAAGGAGTGCTCTGCTGTGCGAATCCCGCGCCGCCCTCAGCCGCCTCCAATCTAACGGCCGCGGTACCCCACTAGTGCGGGAAATACGCTCGCGCATCGAGCGCCTCGCGCAGAGAGGTTGTGCCGTGCGTGCACAGTGGGTGCCCGGTCACTGCGGCATCGCCGGCAACTAAGAAGCTGACGACCTCGCGACCGCTGCACACCAACTACCTGCCAGCGATCTGCCCCTTGCGCTGGAGGACGTGCGTGCGGCCATCCACGACCATTTCCGAAAGCAGCACCCCGACCCACGCATCGCGGGAGGTGAGCGCATCGACAGTGTCACCGGCTGTCGCGCACTTACACGGTCACAACGTGCAATGATCCTCCGCGCGCGCATTGGCTACGTGTGGCCCGGGGAACGACGGGTGCGTCACGAAATCGCGACGAGTGATGTATGTGACGAATGCGGTGCAGTGGAAACACTAGAAAAGCTGCTTCTTCACTGTGCCGCGTTCGCCGTTGCTCGTCGCGATATGCTCGCGGCCTGTAGGGTGCAGGGCATACTACCAAACTCCATCAAGACGCTATTGTGGCCGCAGGACAGTGCGCGCACTTGTGAGCGAACTTTGGTGAGCTTCTGTGCATTCCTCGAACACACGGGCTTGACGTGCCGTCTGTTCTCCGTCAGGTAGTTACACGCAGTGACCGAACGCTCCGCGAATTCTACCTTGAACGATTAATAACTGGACACCCCACTCCAGTTGTAACCAACACAGTGCTGTGCGCGTGTGTGATTTAATTCCTCTAAAATGATCTAATCACGCGCACAACCTGAAAACATTCTTTATCGTGTAAATTGTTTGTACATATTACTTCTCCCCCTATCCTCTCTTCCTGTTCCCTCACCTCTTTCTTTTCATTTCTACATTCTGCCTGCTATCCTTTATTTCCGATGCCCCAGCTCAGGTGCTTCAGTATCGATGGCAGACGCCGGGGCTAGCAAAAATCTTTCCCTTCTTTTTTACTATTATTTTTAATAACACCACTACCACCACCACCATTTGTCTCGTTACCAGTTCTATTTTAAAGCGAAAGTTTTACTGGCCACGAACTTGCGATTTCGCTGTGGCGGTGTTTTGAGAAGGCATATGACGTCACAACACGCGCCTCGGCGCGGATATTCCGCTTTCTCTCTCTCGCTCCCTAGTCAGTGCTGCGCATGCGCCGTTAGTACGGGCTGTGCATGTTTTTCTCAGATCTGTGGCGCGAACATGCGCATCCTGGCCGTGGACTGGCGCTGACCCGGATCCTTCCTCGACGCGTTCGCCTGGCGGCGCTCCAAGGCGGAGGAAGGCCTGCTGGATGACGGTGATTTTTTTTCTGGGTAAGCAGTAAAAGAGCCGTGTCACCCATCGGGTGAACTCAGTCACATATATTTGGCTCCAGCACTATACATTTACCCGGATCTGCTAAAGCTACAAGAGTCAGTCTGGTTAGTTACACCAATGCAGACACGTTGCGGTATGATACAGAGTATTGCCACCCTTTTGTTAATTATAATTGCAGCAGAAACACAGGACGCATATTACATTGTTGAAATGCATAGCCTTCCCGTCGAAGAAACCAAAGCATAATGCACCTGATAGCGCTTGTGTTTTGTAGGCAGTCATAGCACATCATTTATATGAATATGGTGGCAAAAGACTGACCTTACAGCAGTCCTCACTTATACATCTCAATCCTGCGTGTCTGTATGCTCTTGAATGTCATGTTCAGCAAAGCATGCATGAGGGCTACTTGGCACGAGTCTTCTATTGTATAGCAGATCGTCCTGTAAGGCTGTTGATATCACCGGGAAAGAACATGCTTAGCTGCGCCATTTTTTTGTTATGCAGGAGACTATGTCCACCCACTGGAGCCATGGCTGCCTGCACCAGTTGTGTGGCATCACAGACCCGACTCAGCAGAAGTCCTGTACAACACGCCAAATGCTTTCAAACAATTTGTGGCAGAGCGCTGTATTGGTGCTTTGAAGAGCTGCTTCCGGTGCTTTCAAGGGCACCAGACGCACCACTGCCAGTGGGAGTGGATAGTGCGCATCATCACCGCGTGTGCCGCACTTCACCAGCTCTATTTGGATGCGCCCATGTCAGCAGAGGGTGCAGGCGACACTGCCATTGACCCAGATAAACACGGGCTACCTCTAAATGGTGGCTACATCGTAGAGACAAGATCCCCTCTCACCTGCCTCCTGGGAAGAGCAATGCGGTGCGGTACTTTCAGCCTCTCTAGGACGACCCGTCTCCAGAGGCAGGCGTACCGAGGGATGATGCAGCGACAGTTTCGATGGAAAATCTAGCGTCCAGAGACGACTCACCATGCTGGCGTGGAGATCCATATCAGCCACTATTCCCCTGTTGGCACTCTCATTGCCTTGTGTCAGTGCACAACACACATCGGCAAGTGTGTGAGCAACTGTGTGATGTGGTTGTGCCCTTGGCCAAACAATTTGCAGCCAGAAGCCTGCAGTGACAAACAAATGCCCCCACTGGCTGCCACTTCATTTTCAGTGTGTTTTCCAGAATACCTCCGAGTCCCTCAGCAGCGTGTTGCACAGTCTCTTCCTGAAGGCCGAAAACGTGTTGAAGCAGGTCGCCCAATTTGTGAAAAGCATCATTTTGAACTCTCTTTTGTCAATGCTTTTGTCAGCCCACCTGCCTCTTCTCTGCTATCTCCTTTCAGCTTGGAGTGCCTGTGGTCATTACCTGTGTGACGAACATGCATGAACCTAAAGTGTAGTGCTGGAATAAGGCATGAAATATTTCTGATGCTTGTTGGAATGAAAAAGCAATACCAAAGCTGAGTTTTAGTGCATCATAAATTCTGTAAGCGCGTTTACTTTTTTAGGCACAGCATTTCACACGAGTGTTTCTAATGAAGAAAAGGCAGTGTACATACAAGCATACTTTACCGTGATGTACAATTACCATATGGTATTTCTGAGTGCAGTTAAGAAAACTTTTTTTGAAAAATTGAGTTCAAAGTGCATATTTTCCTTGATACTGAGGCTACCTGTACAATAAATATGGCATAGTACAGTGTACATAATGCATTTTCAGAACTTCAAAACATTTTAGAACATATAAGATGTGTAGATACGAAAGCTAAGCTTTTAGCTTAATGGTGTGTGGCTAGGCGTTTTACTCTGTGCTAAAAGCTGTACGTACTGGAAAGAGACCGCTGTACAACAATGCATAATAAATATTGTAAGGTGCAGTGGCTACAATGACTGCTGAATTACTAGAACATCTTCACTGATAGACAAAGTTGTGTAAACATCACTGACACATCATCAAGGAGATGGTGTGTGTGTAGAGGTTAGTTTACAATCACAAATCATACAACACCATTACACGAAATGCTCTACAGATCTAAGAATATACAGGCAGCTCCATTATGGAAAATTTTCAGCACTCGGTTATTGCCCCATAACTTGTACCAAGCTGGTTTGCGTAACACAGGGCTATAAAGCCTTTTCCATGATGACACGAGACGGTGACAATGCCGAATGGCCGGACAAGCTCCTTATAATATTGCATAATACGCGTGATAAGTGCAACTGCTTTCAAGCTACTTCTTGTCTAGGTATTTAATATCCTAGTCATTTTCAACTGGCTGTTCCCTTTCTAACTGGGGCGGGCTGTATACAGGGTGCCTCAGATATGATGGGCCATAATTTAAAAAAATAAACCAAGTGGTCTTTCGACCTGAAAAGAAGGGCATGTTAGAAGCTATGCAAAGTATTTAAAGCCCTTCAAACACTGCCCTCACCAAACGCAGTTATACCAACATCACTCCGCCTGCTGAGAAAAAATTGAATAATATATTACACCTCACTGCCCTGTTCTACCTACATCACTACCCTGGGTCATGCCCAATTCAAGCGCTGTGTACCAGCGAACAGGAACAAACTTTCTCAACTTTGTGCCCAGCAGCAATTAGCCTCTACACAAGCCATACAAGCAAACTACTTCTTTTCTGGTTGCCCCTGGATCTACTACAAGGTAATAATAATTAATAATTGTTTTTTTGGGGAAAGTAACTGGCGCAGTATCTTTCTCATATATCTTTGGACACCTGAACCGCGACATAAGGGAAAGGATAAAGGAGGGAGTGAAAGAAGAAAGGAAGAATAGGTGCCGTAGTGGAGGGCTCCGGAATAATTTCGACCACCTGGGGATCTTTAACGTGCACTGACATCGCACAGCACACGGGTGCCTTAGCGTTTTTCCTCCATAAAAACGCAGCCGCCGCGATTAGCAAATCACATTAATGGAACAGGCTCGTTCTCTGCTCGGTGACAATAGCGAAGTTATCAAATGAAGTGCTTCCTTTCTCTCTAAGCAAATTAAGCGGAGCATAAATATCTCAAGTTCTGCATCTTGCACAGGAAAAAAAGAAACTACCGCAACAACTGAACGTCAACCGAGCGGAGCTAGAAAAACACCAACGGAACATCAAGTGCTTAGCCCGATGTGGGCGAAATCACTTGGTTACGAGGCAGAAGAGTGATTGCTGCCACAGAGGCAGGCCGTGTCGGCTATCATTTCTCGCACCGACATTGCAAGCTATCAGCAGCTGCACCTGCGTGCTCCCGTCTGTCGGCAGTTGCTTCTGTGTGGTGATTGATGGTTTTCTGGAATTTTATAGTGAAAATAAACAGAACCACACGTCACTCGGTCATCGATAGGCGCCGACCGACAACACAGACTAAAGTTTTCTTCGTTGATTTTCGAGCCAAGCGCAACCTGTAAATTGATCTCGGCAGGCCCGTAGCATTCACTGTCTTCAATCAGATTTTTCTGTGCATTTAAGACATCCGCAAAGTACCTTGACTTGAGAAAACACGCAAAAAACAGGAACTAGGCATGAAATCAGCTGTTTTCTTGCAGGCCGCCATGTTCACGTTATGCCGCTGCCAGCGCGCTCTCATTGCGGAAGAAACCCTACAGCAAATTTATTTGGAAAAATGAGAACGCTTCTGAATTTCCTTCGTGTCATTAACTTTACAACACTGTTTATTACCAAAATAAAACATTACTTGTTTGCTTCATTGCGTTTCTATTTATTTTTACACTAACATGTTCACGCTTTACCGCTGACAGCACATCTTCGCGGCAGCAAAAGTGACTGAACAGCAAAGTTAATTGCAAAACTGAAAACACTGGTTGTTTGGCTTCGTGTTGTTGAGCTTGAAATACAGTTTCTTGGCAAAATAAAACACTACTCGTTTTATACACCGCGTCTTTACAGCAAAAAATTGTCTACGGTCCCTTGTCGTGTGAATAGATGGTTCCGGGGTGGAGCCCTGCTACTAGCCACCACAACCTTGCTCCTCATTGGCCGATTCCGCGGTCGGCATCTCGCGGTGTCATTGTGACGTCACGGTCTCAAAATTGAGACGGTTGTTGAGAGCGATCCGTAATACCGTCCCAGGCCTCCTCCCGCTTATCAGAATTGTCGCCGTCCATACTGTCGCCTCAACTGCGGTTGCGGCGCACGCCAGCTCTCCATTTCAATCCTGCGACATGTTATCACGCATGCGACGCAGGTGTCGAAGCGAGCGGAGGCGAGCGCAACGACGAGGAACGCGGTGTCAGGTCCTACCAAACGGCGGCGGCGGCGAGCGGCGCGGTGTGGCGTCGTGCCCGATGGCGCGGCGAGAGCGCGAAGTACAGTAACCTTCCGCGGCGAGGCGCGGGTTGTGACGTCACGTGCCTCGATGGAGTACCGCCACGGCGAAATCGCGAGTTTGCGGCCAATAAAGCTTTCGCTGTAAAACGTAATCTGGGCAGTACATAGCACATTGAGTCAATTCCCGAAGCGTGACCATCGCTGCTATCGAATAGCGTTCCTGGACCTGCTCCACGGAATCGAAGCGAACGCTTGTGAGCGCGAAAGTGTGGCATCACGGCCACCGCTAAATGAGCTAGCCTGGGTTTCGTCAGGCAGCTGTGGGGCAGGGGGGATATTTCATGGCAACAACGGGAGCCCACACGAGGCGCGCAGACAATGGGGCAGGAATCGATCGACCTCATATCCGCTGTCTTCCATCAACCTGCCGTTGAGGCGAGTGCTCCAGCGAATATAGAGCGCCTCCCTTCGAGCGATCTACCATACTGCGCGGATAGGACAGCGAGAATTTTTGGCACTGAATTGAAGGCGTTCGCGGTGATGGCTTACTTGCGTGGCCTTCAAAATTGCGTCCGTGTACCTACTCGCTGCCCGAAATATGAGTGGGGACAAAGTAGCATTTATGCTGTTGGATACTGGAACGCTCATTGAAAAGTTTTGGACCTCTTAGTTACGCGCGCCCATTTGAATATCTGCGAACCACGCCCTCGAGCTTGATACATTACGCCAGGAATATACTGCGATCACTTAATAAGGTCGTAATGATCAGGCCACAGCTGAAAATGTCTTTAGGTTGTAAAGTGAGGAAAATGAATAAAATATAGCCACCATAACAACAACTTGAAAACAGTATTAAGTAAGTAGATTGTTTTTGATGTGTCGATGAAGGTGCCTATCATCGTAGCTGCTATCACAACTTAAGACTGTGCTGGTGCGACTGCTGGAATATCTGTTAAGCCAAAGCGTTGGTATTGATTGTGTTTCAATGTCTAAAAAAAGGCGAACAGAGGCTTTGACTTCAGGTTTGAAACGTCGTCTAGACGATATGATATAGGGACACCGCTAAATTTCTGATATTGTTCTTGTAAGTAATATATTAAAACATTAAGCGTTTTTCATCTACACGTCTTAGGTCCCAGTGTCCTTTAAAGTATTCAATGTAAGGTGAAAATATTAAGACGGAAAGTTCTTCTAGAAACGCTTGTACATAAACCGACATTTTATGTATCCGTACTACCCAGTAGGAGGCTAGTTTTGGGACATTGGAATTGGTGCCACAGATTGGAATGCAAGACGTGGCAACGCATAAAATCACGACGACAAATGAACACACCCGCAGCGGCTAGTGTGCCTAACTACTATTGTAAGTAACAGCACAAAAGAGGTTCTTAAGAACCATGCAGCCCTGATATCTTATTCGCCTCAGTTTGCAGGAATGCTGCCGACGTAATGTTGGGACGAATATATGATTTGAGTCAACCGGAACAGAAATCTTGCGCGCTGTCTTGCTGCCTTATTTTTGAAGGACCGTTTCTAATTGAAGAACGGACCTCTCTTTAGCACTCGCGTTAGTTTCGTATCAATAAGCACTTTTCGGTTCATTTGTTTCATGTGCCATTGTATCATTTAAAGAAATGCGAGAATTCAGAATAATGACCGCGAATTTTTCTTCAGTGCAACGAAAGCATTTATTGTCTGAAATTCTGTCACTATGGGAAGTTGTGTTTAAAGGTGCAACTAACCCACCAAAATAGAATTCATATCTGTGTAGAGTGCTCCAACTTCCAACACCGCATATCAAGTGCAAATGCGTCAACCACGGAGGCCATCCGAGCCCTAATTGCACGACATCATCGAAAACACCAATGACAAATAACGGCATCAGTGATACTTCAACCTTTTTCGTGCGGTTTGTAATAAGCAGACGTAGTGTCTGTGCCAAACAAATTTTTAAGATGGAGTTCCACTGCGTTTAAAATTCATTTTTTTAGATATGTGCCGATCTGCAAGGCCCAGGCCCTCAGTGCTTATCAGAAATCCCCAATGCGAAAATTTCAATAATTATACCAGAGCAACCTTCCTCGTCACGTTATTTTACTTTGTGCATTTTGCCAAACCAACTAATTTTTGGATTTCATTTGCTCACTCTTATCTTTAATGTTTTATTGACCGCTATAGCTATCTCTTTGCATTTCTGTATTCTTAAAGAATACATACTTATAACCAGCAGCAAATTTTTCAAAGCAATTTGCTAAGTTAAGAGAGAGTTCTAGATGGAACGTGTTTACGCATTCTGGTGTTGTCTTTAAGTTATAGTACGGCTCCGACGTCAAGCGCAGCCAATAGTCGCAGCTAGCAGCGGAAGTTTTCACGTGTGCCCTCATTCCCTAACTTTCTGTCATGGTAATATAGCTCTTTACATCTGTGCATCTTTTTTTCGGCGTGCTTGTTGGTCAACATCGAGCAGTGGTGCAAAATTGAGAGCTAACGCTTCGAAATCTGGCACTGAAACCACTGCGGGAATGAATTGGCGATAGAGCGCGGTGCCCGAGAGGCAAATATCATTTCACAGCAACTCTACCTTACCAGTTTCACCATGCAGCATGCACGAATACAGATATATGAGCAGCTCCTGGTGAGTGCCCTTCTCGTGCATAGTTTTCGCTAGGGACGCATTTTATCCCGGATTTTGTGCGCTATGATCAAAGCTTCAATTAACACTGAATGTGGCAGCCCTGCTATTCATTTCCTTTATGGTGGTAAGCGGAACTCTGTACAATTTTTAGCGCTAATGAAGGCTATGTACTTGTAAAGAGGGCATATTTCTGCTGGATGTATGTGCAGCGTGCAGTAGAACTTCAGACAGTTTGAAACAGAGCCTCCAAGAAAGCTTTAGGGACGTCTGGCAATTTTGCGGAAGATGTCACTGATAGGAACAACCCCAAGTAATGTGTAAGTGCAGTGCCTTGTACACTTCAGGATTGGCTTTTGTACGAAACGTCCTCATACAATATGATCTAGCGTGAAAGCGACTTTCTTGTCACGTTGGTGTTATCCGTGCTCTTCTGCTTCAAGAAATCAGTCGAAAAATAAGTGATGTGCATGTCGCGTCGGGAAAAGCGTTGCATAATTAGAAAGTACGTGCCAAAAGTATAGCACAAGACTCAAGAGTGTGCCTCCAGTTCACTCTGCAAAATCTGTTACGAGACAGACTGTTTTGTAATGAAACATATTGACTAGCGCAAACACAGACAGGGACCAAAGTAAGAGTAAGAGACAGGACACACGCTAGTCCTGTCTAACGTGTGTCCTGTCTCTTACTCTTACTTTTGTCCCTGTCTGTGTTTCGCTTGCCAAAATGTTTCACTGCTACAACCAACTAGCTCAAATGAAATCCTTAGCATTCGTAATGAAGTCAGTACATATAGCCAAATCAATTTATTTAAACTAGAGAAAGATGAAAGCACATAGCTCTCAAAGAAATAGAGCGATATGCGCGATAACCAGTACTTCAAAATTCTTGCATAGAATTGTCAACATTCGCTGAATATTTAACAAAAAGAATTAATGTTTACGAATCAGTAAAGTCAAAACAATTCGAAAATTTGGTGTGCGTGCATAATCTTTTTTGTTGGAATGCCATTGTTGAGGCACTATGCTCTAAAAAACTTCGCCAATTGTGTCGTTCTTTCCTTCAATATCATGTGCTCAGCAAAGCCAGTGTGGAATTTCCGTATATATCTGCTCACTGCACGCAAAGAGAGCAACACCGTAAACTTTGTCTGAAAACAGGGTAATGCGGTTTTGAACCTCGGAAACTACTAGAGCCTCAAGCCCTGATCTGTAGCTGAGTTGCAGCTGGATGTGACAAAGATTTTGTGCAGCGTTCCAGAAACGACAAATCGGAAGAAAGACTTCCGATGAAATTCAGGCGCGCAAGACTCTCACTTGCTGCGCCCATTTAGTAGAATGTCCTAAATACAGGAATAAAGGTTACGAAGACAGTGCGTTCGGTTCGGCAATTACTTTGGAGAAGCTTTAACCTCTACTGTGCACCAGAAACTGAACGACGGGGAAATGCAGAAGACGACAGGCGTCTTATCATGTACTAAAAGCAAAAATAAACTGCGATTAAAGTAATTGGTGTTAAAAGCAAAAAGGCATGGTTTGAACAGATTGTAGGTAAATTCGATAATTAATTTTCTCCAGCCGTAGCGGCCACATTTTTGTGCTGTGAAATTTTGAACAGCCATTTCTTCTCGCATTTAGACGGAATTGTACTCCACAAACTCCGGAGTACTGAAACATGCTGTTTCAAAATTCGAATTCGCACAATTTGCGCAGCGCTTGCCGAATCCCTTGGCCATTTGGTACAATGGGCATACGGCCTCGTCAACACCGCGACGAATTTTAACATTTGCAGGAGACATATGATACCTCGTTACGTTTAAGAAAAACTGCTGAAAGCAGAGCCCACAACATCTTTCGATATTACAGTAGGGTGTGAGTAAGAATATTAAAATTGTGAAGTTACAGCTTCATGTCAACTGGGGGGCAAGTGTTATCCTTCCTATCTACGGAAAAAAAATGAAGTTGAAGGGCAGGATAACACCGCTTATACGTTCTCTTTTATGCAGGAAATGCCGTCGCCATTAAAAGACGCAATATCGCAGTGTTTCATTTTCTTGTCGCTGCGAAAATTGGATGTCATGCCGTTTCGTTTCCCGCAAATTCTAGCAAATGGCTTTATATTGCCCTCGTCCATAGCGGTGGACGTAGCACGTCCTGTAATACCACGTGTTGAGTGGAAGTTCATCTAAAGGCGAGAGCGGAAACTGTGCGAGAGCTCTCTCATCCTTAATATGTTTGTCAAAGGAGCGCCTCATTTCATTTGCCTTTTCTGCTAATAGCTTAATGGGGGTCTCGGTTCTGGCATTCTTGATGCCATAGGTAGCATAAGAGGGCTCTCGCATAGTTTCCGTCCTCGCCGTTAGATGACGTTCTACGTCACACTCCCGGTATTACAGGACGTGCTACGTCCACCGCTATGGACGAGGGTGGCGCTGGTGAATACTCTCAAGGTTCGCTTACACGCAAAACATGAATACCCTCGAAAGCAGCAGATTGGACAGCCGTCGCCGTAGCTCAGTTGGTAGAGCACCGGACGCGATATTCGGAGGTCGTGGGTTCCGATACCACCAGCGGCATGCTGTTTTTTCTGCTGCTATATATGTAATATTCTTTAAAACCAATTGATGGACACTACAAATTAGAAAAAATAGAAACTGTCCCCTGTGCACCTTGGTTTCGGTGACTGTTGGCTTCCCTATTATGTGTGTCAAACGAACCCCTCATTCCATTTGCCTTTTCTGCTATTAACTTAACGGAGGTCTCGGTTCTGGCAGTCTTGATGCCAAAGGTAGCATAAGAGGGCTCTCGCACAGTTTCCGCCCTCGCCGTTAAATTAGGTTCTACGTCACACTCGCGGTATTACAGGCCGTGCTACGTCCACCGCTATGGACGAGGGTGGCGCTGGTGAACACTCTCAAGGTTCGCTTACACGCAAAACATGAATACCCTCGAAAGCAGCAGATTGGACAGCCGTGGCCGTAGCTCAGTTGGTAGAGCACCGGACGCGATATTCGGAGGTCGTGGGTTCCGATACCACCAGCGGCATGGTGTTTTTTTTGCTGCTTTATAGGTAATATTCTTTAAAACCAATTGATTGACACTAAAAATTAAAAAAAAATAGAAACAGTCCCCTGTGCACCTTTGTTTCGGTGACTTGGCTTCCTTAATATGTTTGTCAAACGAGCCCCTCATTTCGTTTGCCATATATATATATATATATATATATATATATATATATATATATATAATATATATATATATATATATACTTTCTATATGCAGAAGATTTCGATAAGATAAACGTTTTCCCACTTTTTTTCGTTTCGTTGGGGCCACAGACTTTGGACATCCGTTTCCTTGCAAGCGGCAAATGCAAACTTTCCTCTGATTGTGTAAGATACTTTTAAGCCTATATTACTTAAATATGTTAACAAAATGTTCACACGAACATTGCTAAACACTGCACGGAGTAAAAGAAAGACTACAGAGAGCCCGAATTAAGAGTATAGCCTGTAACCTTAGGGCTTGAGAGGAAATCTTAGAGTGTTAAAGAAAAAAAAAATAAGCTACCACTTTGCTGACATCATAGGGAAGTACAGAAGAAGATGTACAGTAATAGGGACTAAAATCAACATTACACGAGACCGACGACGAAACTCAGCGTGTCCGCCGTTGCTCCGGAGGCACTGAATAAGTAACAAACGATGAAACGACTTGTTCCTTGGCCACACTCGGTCGATCTCCTAGCCTCCAAACTCCGTTCGTCGAGAGGCAGGGTCATTTATATCGGTCTGGGAAGGAGCAACATAGTGGCGCCAAGGCGGAAGCATGAGACCGACCTTCCGTAGCAAGAAGGAATCGAAAGGCGTAATGTACGGTAAACAATGGCCTCCAGGGAAGGCACATAGCTGCACCTCCCTTCAAGACACCTACAGGTGCCGTTAGCAGTACTGCTCGCCGTGACCGTATTAGAGCTTCGCTAGTGTAGTTTGTCATGGTCCTTGTCTCTCTTGGGGGAGCCCTTGTACGTCGCTCTGCAATAGTGGATCTCTGTCTAGTTAGGTCTGTGTTTATGAGTGTACTTTTTTTTCTCCTGTGTTTCAAGATAGCACTGAGGTGGCACTTATTGAATAACCTCCAGACTGACGTTGCTACGCATCACGTGCTGGACATTAGAGGTAACATACCATAACTTCACATTTATATACCTTCCCCCTTCTCCCCTTTCCTCCCGCGTAGGGTAGCAAACCGGTTATTCTTCCGGTTAACCTCCCTGCGCCTTTCCTCCTCCTGCTCCTCATCACCTCTTGCGACCTTGCAGAGCAGAAATGCCTGTTTCTTGCCCCGAGTAACATCCCCGCCTTTCGTTCTTATTCTGCTCCTCGTTCTTGTCACGTTGGGCTGCAAAAGGTTCTTGCTTCCTTTAACAGGAGCTTTGAACTCTGGTTAAAGTGGAAGTCAGAGAATCCAGAAACTAGCTGTCTGATCAGAACTGGAGGCAAGTTAGTTGAAGTTCAAACAAAAAAGGCGTAAAGAACGGCTTTTTAAGACAGGGCAGACACTTGCAAGCATGTTACTTTTTTTTTCAAGCCACGTTACTGCCTTTAGACACGTCTCCTGTCCGTTCACCGCTTTATCGGTCCTCAATCGTCATTAACTTCGATTTCGATTTCTTTGAGAATCGGTACCTTATTAAGACGCAGCTGCCTATTTCAGGCGACTCACCCTTGCTATGTGGAAGCGTTGTTTACATATGTCTGGAATTGGGGAATTGGGCATTTAATATTAAATTATGTCGATAAAGGTGAAACTCTTGTTTTTTTTATCATACTGCACTTCCTCGAGCCTGGCATGTAAAAATAAAAAAAATCTAAAAGCTAGAAGCGATTAAGTAATGAACTCGGAAAGTACCCTAGTGTATAACGCTTCTCGCGCTGCAAATTTGTGAGTGGAAGACTAAAGTAGTAGCGCTTGTCGTGGCAGCATGGATTTTTTTGTACATATTTTGGCACATTCTGCTGTAGTCTCGTTGATTTTGGTCTAGTTCCTAGACCAAGTTTGCCCTCGAAATGTTCGCCGATCTATAAATTGCGGAAAGAAAATTTTTTAATGGAAATTTCTTGATGAACACATTTTTTTCAACTTTGCATGATTTCACCATAGCAATGTATATGTTCCCCCCGCAGATCCCTTCTCGGAACGCTTAAAGTTTTCTGCGAATTGTGAAAAACGCACCGCATGGGCTTTCTATGGCCGTTTAATGCTCGGCGCTACTGCAGGATAAACTTTAAATGGAAGATTTTGCTGCGCTCCGCAACATTAAACCATTCCCATCATTGTTCCCATGCAGACCGTCTCCCATCAATATCTTACAATATTCCACATTTGCTTTAAAAAAACTATAGATTTCACCTTAAGTTCCGACGAGAGAGCACAATGGGTGAGCGAACAAACGCAAGGTACTGATATCATAGTTGACATAAATAAGAACAAATGGGAATCGGTAAGGCATGTGACGAAAACCAAGATAACTGATCGGCATATAAGTTAACGGAATGGGCTTGGAAGAGAAGGCACGCGTAGCAGAGATCTGCAGGAGGTCAGTTTGCGGGATCTGAATGACTACCAGGAATTCAAAACACTCACCATGCGATGCCAAGTCTAGAGGCCGGTAACATTCTCTTCAGCAGCCAATGGTCATTCTCCTTTTCTCTGAAGTGATGGATGATATCTCATAATTTATTACGCCACTCTTCACGTGGCGGTAAGAAAAAGAAACAAGAAGGGTTTTTCCTGAATTCTTGATAATGGGAAGTTTGCGCGGGTAAGATGGCGGCAGTTGGCTCACGACACAGTTTATTGCAGGGAGCCTTGGACCCGCCGTTAGGTTTAATGTGTGATCGCCGTAAAATTATCTCTATTTTTTTTATTTATATAGGCATTCTCACGTTCCTATATCTAACTCAGCGCATGTCAAGAGGCATCACTGTCTCTTTCTGAATGCGCGTAGGCAAGGATAAGAAAGCGATGAGAATGCTCACAGTGAACAGTGGTCGGAGCTACGGGTATAAAAGTTTTTGTGCACATGTTCACTGCAACATCCAGACTTGAAAAATAAGTACACACTCAACTAATGGCCGCACGTTTGTTTATAATCTTTGACGGGGTGTGGTTCTCACACAAAAGCGGAATTTCCGAGTATTTTTATTTAAAGTATACGAAGTTCAATTTTAAAACTAAACGAAGTATTGAAAGTGCTGTTTTCGCTTCCCTTTGGTGACTCTCGAATTAAAAGTAATTGTAATGAATGAAAAAAAACCATGTAGTCTCACAATGCAAAAAGAATAGAGAAAATATATTTCAAAAGTATGAAGGTGACAAAACCAACGATAAAATTAGGGCAGGTTGCAATATACACCTGAAAGCGCGTCACGGAATATGCAACGCACTGGCAAGAATGAAATATGCCCATCTAATGAAACTCACCCGAAAGTTGATAAAATAGTATCTGTTTTAATGTTAAAAGTTAAGAGACGTACGATAATTTATGTTTTGGTTTGGTTTATGGGGGTTTAACGTCCCAAAGAGACTCAGGCTATGAGAGACGTCGTAGTGAAGGGTTCCGGAAATTTCGACCACCTGGGGTTCATTAACGTGCACTGGCATCGCACAGCACACGGCCCTCTAGAATTTTGCCTCAATCACAATTCTACCGCCACGGCCGGGATCGAACCCGCGTCTTTCGGGCCAGTAGCCGAGCGCCATAACCACTCAGCCACAGCGGCGGCTATGCGATAATTTATAAAGCTGTATTCATAGCAAAAATAATTTTTATGTATATCATAGATAATTGCAATATTCCTAAGGCCCGTAAGCCAATGGTGAATTATAGGACTTTGCTCGGCAGGTTAACACGGCTACACAATTTTTTTTTCTTTTATAAGAACAAAAATAATCACTTCGAAAACGCAAGCTTGTAGCAAATTAGAGTTTTGTCAGAGCCTGTTCAGCAACGATTCAAGTTATGCTGCAAATAACATACAAAACCTTGAAATGCAGAAAAGGTAAGGAAATATTACGAGCCAGCGGCTACCTATGCGCTCGCGTACATGGCTGTACTTGATCGCGCAGCTATTTTCGTCATTTGCTAGCTTCGGCGGCACTTTCATAGTGCCCCAAACTCCATTCCAGCGACAAACCACAAACCATGAACCAGGAATCCAGAAGTGCCTCGTAACGGCGATATACCACGAAAGTCCAGCACATGAAGTTCAGCGACGTCAGTCTGGCACTGTACTATAAGACCCTCCTCTCTATTCTTTTGAGACACGATGAAAACAGGCCATACAGAGGAACAAAGTGCTAACGCGGGCATTTCCACCGCTGTACGCAGAGCCACGTACACAGAATCCCGAGAGTGTGCAGAACCCTGAGAGACTGTTGTTACCCACTATTTCAATAAGGGCGCCGCAAGCATTAGTGGCAACGGCTCCTGCCGTTGCCAATGCAGGCCAGCAATTGGTCTTACCCTGAGACCTTTGTTGCATGGACTCAGCGTGTTTCCGCTTTATTCCTGTTACGAAAGGTCAACTTTGCGTTGTTGCTCCCTTTGTGCCACTATGCCGTTCTCTCCCTAACCAACATAAATGGGGCTGCGTCTCTAAGTACAGAGCACGGAGGCGATGAGATCTACAGAGTGGCGTATAGTTTTTTCCTTCTTCCGTTACTTATTCGGCGCCCGCCGAGAAACGTCTGTCCCGCCGCTTTCCTCAGTTCCCGTACTCGTTTAGGAGACTGTGGTTGCTCTGATCTTTTATATTTCTTTTTATTTCCGTTTGATGTCTGGAAGCTAGGAACTTGACCTTTTTCCTCTATTCTAAGCGTTTCTCTGGAGCCCGTGGTGTCCCTGTGAACGCCGTTTTTCGTGGCTCCAGTGTTAACTCTCGCCAGCCTCGAATTCCGCATGCTCTGTACAGAATGCTTCAACTTTCAACGTGTTCACTTGATAAGATAAAACGTTTCTCATGGGTGCTAGGCTATCCGGTATGCAACAAGAGTGGAAATCAGGTTCGTTATGCTTAGTAAAGGTTGTAAATATCAGGCTTTCTGTTTCGGTGAGGCTGCGGCTACATGCAGTTAAGTTCGCAAGAACTTTCTTTCAGCATACCCTAACACAAGGCTGACGCAAACATACTGGCGACCTGCGCTGTCTTACCCGGCGAGGGTCCATTAACGTTGAGCATTAAAGTGAACTGTTTTTTTTTCCAAGCTGGGGCAATCTTGAATCGAATCCATAAGCTAACATTTTATTAATCCTATGCATTTAGGAAACCTTCTGCGCACGGGCACACCACAATAATTCAATCTGAGACTCCATAATAAAAAAGTTCTAAAATAATTTTCTTAGCTTTTGTTTCTTGGCGATATATAGATGAAAACTGTCTTTGCAACAGTAACGAGGATGTAAAGCTTGCTTCCGAGTCGTGTAGTGGATAACTCATGACATCCCTCAAGCTCTAAATGTCTGTAAGCTAAGAATAAAAGATAGCCTTATCTTTCAAAGTTTTTCCCACTTTAGAGAATTTCCACTACTCAAGTGAGAAGCAAACCATTGTGCTTGGATGCATTTAGTAAGACGGCACAACATTTTTTGATATTATTATGTGCTACGTTATTTTCTTTGCATTTCTTACGGAGTATGAAGTTACTGTTCTTTGCAGCCCCATCTACACTCATTTTTCTGCTGCATGGCGGCTCATGAACTACAGGAAGTACCACTTTATTGACTGCCTATATCGATAGAAAAGAAAAATGCTGGTGGCTCTGCCTTGGAGGGAATTTTTAGAAGTTCTTTACATCAATGCGCCGAGTTGAGGCGTGGAGTCTTTTTGCCCACATCGGCTCTGTAGCGAAATTTGCAAATTAAAAACAGTGAACATTCCTCATGCATTTTCAGTCAGAAAGAAAGCCACGATTGGTCTGTACCGGAAAAATACCGGCAGGAGGAGCAAGCATCCGAGTTTTTAATGAGGCAGATTTTTCCCTCGATTAATGTTCCTTGTCCTGTGACACATAAATCGCTGAAATTGTTTTTTACAGCGCATATAAAAAATCCCAATAAAGAAGGACAGTCCCGGTGCAACGTCACCACTTAATTACAAAAGCTAGCCTTGCTATTTGCAAACCATACGTCGCATAAGTCCTATAAATGAATTTTTCGGAGCCCTGTGCAAGTTTTGACCTACTGTAACTCTTTGTGCCGAAGGAGAAACTCCAAAAGCTTTTGCTGCTGATTGTGATAACGCATGAAACCACGTACTGCATAAGTCATTTAAAGCACATTTATCGGCATACTAGTCGACGTCCTAGTAGGCACTTTAGCTTAAACGCCAGACTGGGCGATATAAAAGAAACTTACCTAAGTTTCTAAAAATGTGACGCTGTCTCCAACTGTTTCCTCAGAACCCTCTTCAAAACTCCACAAAGAGTGCCGTCCTATTGAGCTCACCCATATCCCCTGCTATAGCCAAAACACTTTTAGTACAGTAAAATAAAGAACGTCTGAATAAACACCGGTAGGCCTTCTGTAAATGAGCGAGCAGTGTCGAATACACAAACGCGAGATGCAAATATCACGCTGGGAGTGGAGGATAGGAAGCCAGAGCAGAGTACCAGACTGCCGTCCCACTCGTCGCCTGTCATCGGAAGTCTGAGACGTTCTTGTCTGCAAATCAGAACTCCGAACAAAAACCACCTTTCCCGCAGTCTTCCGCCTCAGCCTCACACCGGATCGATGCAGCGGAAACTGATTCATTAGCGGCAGTCGCCTGAGGCCGCGGCAAGAAGCACGAATGCCTTGGCGCAAGAAACTTTGAGGATTTGTGGGAGCTGCCGAAATGATGGGTATGTCAGGCCATCAAGAATTAAGCGAAGTGCATCGGCACAAAGAACTGCGGATTTGTTCCTAAACAAAAATCCTTCAACCCCTTCGGTTGCTTTTTTGTTGCAATTTAAGCTTATACGTTCGCACCCTTTTTCAGGACAGAGGAGCAGTCACTGCGATTATAAAACATACAAATAACATTGCACGCTTGCAGCGGAAACAAACAAATATAGACTATAACTCGTATGGTAGGAGAGAAAGAAGAGCGCAATTTGCAGTAAAAAGAGCCAGGAGAGATGACACCAGGGAACAGCGTTTGTTGATTATGGGTTTGCTCGAGGACGTACCACGCCAGGTGCACTAGACGGGGCGGCTTCTATAATCGCTGCACTCTAGCTTTTCTAGTGGCCGCATGAATTAATTCCTTGTTTTCTGTTCTCGTTGCAGAAATTTCGACATCAAGGGGCAAAAGCGGAGACATACAATTTGTATTGTGGTGGTTTTTTAGCTCTGGTTATAATATACAAGTAAGCGGGCATATTCTGTAGCTGCAGCAGTTCAAAAGCCATCTATCGGTTCCCCTTTTATTAGCATCAACAGCAGCGCTGTAACTATGGTGAGCGCAAGAAAAATAATGTGCCTGGAAAATATTCATTACAAGGACACGTTGAGAGTGGTTGTGGAAACGTGCGCGCCATTGTGTACCTCCTCTTCCTGGCTTCTGTCATTGCCTAATTTAAGCGTGTTGCAAGGACTGTGACGAAAGGCAAGAGAGGCTCACCCACGAAAGCTTTGATTGTTAACGTCGTTGGTCTCAATTCTACTCCCTATTGAATACGTCTTCACGAAGAACTGGCTCGAGCTACCTCTGAATATCTGAGCTGCCAGAAATTGAGCAATCCAAGCCTTCGAGATTAATGAGCACGGTGCAACGCGTGAAGGTTACGTCTCATGGGGAGCATAGTTTGGGCCCGGTCACACCAATGGAAGGATCAGCAAGTTTGTTTGAATGCAATCTTGGAACCATATTTCACAAAGGAACAAATATGTGATTCGTTTTCTTCGTCAGCTGTTTTGTAGCGTTATCCCATTTTTATATATGCCGACCGTTTCTCATAGCATTTACCCATCAGAAAGTACACAGAGATGTCATTTATAGAGTCAGAAAAATGTCAGAAAAACACCCCAATCTTGAGGTAGACCTTGGAAAGAAGGTGTGCCAGACGGTTATATTGCTTTTTGCAAGATAAATTAATCTAATTAATAAAGCAAACAAAATATGGAGTTATATTTTTCTATTAAAAAGTGCAGACAACGACGTGACAATTTTTTATTTCTTTTATTTTCTGGGTTGCTTTTTCTACGTGGTACTCAACTCAAGTATCAGTTATCTGATGTAGTCTCATTTGCGTACTTTTACGCTGAATAATGTGGAGCTTGCTTACGAGTGACCAAGTCCTATTGTTATAGCACGAAAGAAGTGAGTGGCTTTCTACTAAATAGATGGATTATTCTCTCGTTTTATGAAATGACCATTTCTAGCTGCGCAACACATGAATTGCGAAAATCATTGGGCTCGCAACTTTCCCTTTTAGAAGCAGTAGCGATTCTTGTTGAGAAATGTCCTGCATCAACGCTTATTCTGGGTATAGCTCGATCATATATTCGTGGCTGCGAAATACAGCGGGGGTTTGAAATTGCTGCGAACATTAACGTTGCTGTAGAAATTGCGCAAAATTTACTTTCGCCATATCTCTTTTTTTTTATGCAGAGAATCTTCGCAGGCCATTGGGTCGCATTTCCTTCGCCTTAGGGCATCCTTGCACGCCTTCCGCCACCACACTGCATACCCCCACCCCGTCTCTCATTCAAAAGCTGCAGCCGCGTTTCTCGTAAAGCCTTCTATTTGTTTTCGACAACGAAAATGTGAGTCATAGCTTTAATTTGTACAGGCGTCTCATGTCGCACCACCCACTGTGCGATATCGTTCTCGAAGTTGGAGCAAAATGTGATACCTTGCACTTTTAAAAATAACAAGTTTTACTGTGTTCGACTCAAGTAGGCGCTTTGATGTTACGCGAATGTGATGTTAGGAGAGAAGGCAGTGATAGCGCTAATATATGTTCTTTGAAACTTTCCATAGTAAAACTAAGGGTCGATATGCAAGTATCTGTCATGTTTTCCCTCCCTCTCCTCAAATTATTTCTACCTGCTGCTTGTGAAATTGTATTTCAGCATTTCAAAATAATCACAGAAGTCTATGGCGTAGACTGCATACAATCGGTCCTACAAAGGGCATGTCAAGAATGTTACCCGCTCGGTTCAGCAGCGGCGGGAGAGTTTGTAGTTCCTTTCAATAATTGTTACCTGTTATTACTGCTGTGCAGTAAATTTGTGCAAGAGATATAAATTCAATTTTTTTCAGAAATATTTGCATACACCCACGTGCGACTTGAAGAAAAGCACTGGTTTTGGATAGTCGTTCCCCGCTGTAAGTGCTTCTATGAACTTGGCGGAAAGAGTGGGAAAACGTGAAACAAACATGTTAATAGGGTGCGGGTGCTGCCGTGTGTTTCCGTGTCCCGTTCCGCCCACAGGTGTCTCTTCTGCGTTCTCGCGCCGTTTTCTCTGTGTTCACATAAGGTACTTCAAAAAGAGCACACAACTGTTTCACACCGAGAAGATACTTTCGTCTAGTCTGCACGAGACTTCAAATTACTCCGGCGAGAGAAAGCATTCCGAAAAAGAATGATATTCCTTCTTCATATCTTTCCTGTAGCAATTGCTTCCAGGTTAGCTGCTACGAGAGGGCCCAGGCCCCGGTGAGAATGCCACTAAGCACATTCTGTCTTCCCACAAAAGTTATGGAATTGACTGTGTGCCAATCGCAATATTTCGCCCTCTTTTCCACACCTGAGCGCAGCGCAGTCGGCACGTTGATTGCATTACCGTGCGAGATTACGGTGGAACTGCGTGCCTTCGGCACCCTTGGCGCATTCCTCCGATCCCCGACGCAGGTAGCGCAGCCGCGTTTCCCTGCAAAATCTGCACCCGACCAGAATGTAGATATGAATATGCACCGACATCTGTAATGTTATTATGGTTTCGCGCCCCGCATTCGGTAGCCTGCTCTGCTGAGTTCTGAATTGCAGTGCTTTTGTATATATTAATCTATCGCTCTTGCTCTCTCTGTGACCTGATTGCATTTTTTGAGGCCTTAGAAGGAACTAAGAAAGAGAAACCTGGCAGTTTCAAGAGCCTTGACGGCACACGGCACACTGACGTACGTTTGGAGAAGACTCGCTCAGGTACGATACTGCCAACTGAGTCTTTTTCAGCTTTTGGCTAGTAGGATTTTATTTCCAGCCTGCAGTTATAGCTTTAATGATTGAAGTCACATGGCGGAAACCGTTGGCTTCCATAGCTTCAAATTAATAAGTACTGAGAGCCTTGCTGTGTTCTGAGCATCTATACCACTAGCAACCACCAAGGTAGAAGTTCATAAATAGGCAAAACAGGAAACGCCGAGAGCAAGCTAGACGCATCCTCTTGTGACTGTGCATATGCTTAGATGTGCAAGCAAAACTACGCTCCATTTGGTGCAATGTACAACAGGAATCCAAACGTGCAGGATGCAAACTAAAATGGAAGGCAGTGAATAACGCGGCGCCCTAGACAATTGTTGCTAAGATAGCATTAATTTGTTGTGATGACCGAACGAGGCGCCAGGAATGACGCCTGTTTAGAGGGAATGACGCTGGTGTTCCATGTAGAGTCACTGAACGTCTCAGCGCCTATCCGGGCAGAGAGAAAACTGGATAGTCGTTGCTCAGAAGCAAACCGGAATGCCCTGACTATCCGTGACCCACTACATAGGCCGAAGTCTACTGTCGCCGCAACAAATAAACGTATTCTAGCCCCACTCTTTTTACGCGCGGTTAAGTTCAGCTGGTTAAAAGCCTTAGATTTCATGCTCCGGAGACCTTAGTTAGTGTAGACAAGGCTGTTAAGTTCAACGCGTCTGAAAGCGCGCATCACGCATCATTCAAGGAGATCATCAGATCCAGATGCTATGAAGTTAGACCTTTATCGGCAATAATTGCTGCGTTCAGTTTTATTATAAGAGTTGGTATTAAGACACTTAGCCGGTGGGAGAGAGAGAGAGGGTTTTATTGACGGGAAAGGCAGAGAGGTTGGCCGGAAAATGCCCGCCATCGTCTGGAAGACGTTGAAGTAACGAGCGTTAGCTGCTCAGTGTACTAGACGAAGAAAGCGAAGAAGAACGCGCCGCTCGTGTCGAGAAACGGAATGTACTACCCTTCCAAACGGGGTGGATTGCCACCATGTTCGGATACTTGTGCACGCACGCCGCCTAGCGCCATCTATCAGAGAAATTACGATGCACGTCTACCCATTGTCGAGTCGCACCGCCCCAAGATACGTCTCAAATGGAATTTGCTTCGTTTGGGGGTCAAGGTGGGCCTAGAATTCGGCTTGTGGTGCGATATGTTAACGCTTCAAATAATAATTGAATGCACACTAAGTTTAGCTGTTATTTACTTTTGGTTTTCTTTCTATAAAGCAAGCCATAGGGTTTTATTTGCCTACCAGATTCGGTGTACAACTGTCCACGGATGGGTGCCCGTTGTTGTCGGAGTACATATAGCGGAACGAATGCATGTTGTATAGCGGTCCCGTAACGGGACAGTTTTCCCTACCCGTTTTAAGATATTTTTTTGTGAGGGAGAGGGCACAACCAATTTTAATGGCCGCCATCTTGGACTTCAGAAACCGTAACTAGGCCGCCATTTCGTCCCTTGACGTCATACTCACATAGTTCCACGTATATATCCACCTACCATGGCGTCATCATTGGCACACGGCAGGTGGTTGTTTCTACAATGCTATTGTAGATGGCGCTACAAGTCTCAATGCGAGATGCGCTGTTTTCTAGCTGCAGCCACAGATGACGCTTTGATCTCAGGGTGGTAGGAGGCCTCACGCAATCTCGAACCATGATGAGTAGTTGTTGCCACAGATGGCGCTGTTATCAAAGGTAATAGCGAACCCCGCGAAAATCTCGAAACGTGATGAGTAAGAGCTAACGCTCTTAAAAATAAGTATCTGGCCGTCTACTCTGCACTAGTGAGCGGGAAGGGGAAAAATGTTTTAGTTCACCTATGTTTAGTAATAAAGCTCTAATTGCTAAACATGTAGGGCTCGCGGTTTCGTCCAATGTCATGAGCCTCATAGATGGTATATCTTTAGTTGTGGAAAGTTTGCCATGCCAGGACTCAAGAGCAACGTGCAAAGGTTCTCACTAACTACAGTCGTTTGAGTGTTGCATAATGGGCAACTTTTTCATGAGCACTTGAAACCGAAGTAATGGATTTCACACTCGCTGTTTATGTTGCTTTCTCTTTGTCTCAGTGGCGCAGTTATGCGTTTAACGCCGTGTCACATCTTCGTCCATTGCCACTGCCTCCAGGTACCGTGCATCTTGCTCCGGGCCTCAGGTGGCATCACCAAACTTCACTGCCTAGCAGTTTTCACTTCATCATTTCGCTTTCTTTGCTGCGCTTAAGGTTCGATCAGTGTCCAAATCATTTTTACCTACCTCTTGCGCTACAAAAATGGGGGTAAGTCACACCTGGAAAATAGGTGCACCAAGCATCTTTACTAATTGTGGAACGGTGTTAACTCACTGAAAACACATGAACGAGAGAATTACTGAAACGTCTAAGGATGACAATGTCACTTGGGCAAATGCGCATCTCCTTTCATATAAATAAAGATCGCTAGATTGTTTTGTTTGTCGAATCCATTTACGTGATCTTATCATAATCGTTAGACACAAAAATAATGTCACCGAGGCCTAAATTTTGCGCTGTGTGTGTCTACTCGTTCACCGGTCCCTCAATTGTCTTGTTGCGCTACTGTTCGGGTGTAAGTAAAATGTATTCCCAATGAAAGAATTGAAGTACGGATATGCACCAAATTGGTCTACATAGTGATTTGCATGGAAGCCTAGCCGAAGTATAATCTTCAAAAAGCCTTTAAACCTACGCTCATCAGGAAAACATCCATCCGGCTTATCTTGAAGTCATGCATTGCATCTAACTGTATGCTGTGGAGCAAAACTGGCAACAAAAGTTACGATTATTTCCGGTTTATTTTCAATCTTTTCATATCGTTTCTGTACCCCTCCATTATGGCTGGTACTATTTTAGGCGTTCTCCTAACGAAAAACGCTTTGCTACTTTCTGCAATCGTGCTCCTTCTACATTACGAGCATTCACCGAAACACACGAATAGCAAAAGCAGCAGCTGCTGCTAGGCATGACGCAAACGCCAAACTGCAGGTCGTTGTGTGGGCCGTCAGCCCGGTAGAGCGCACGCGTGAACGTAAAACATGCAGAAGAAGTGTGCTACGAAAGGGAAAAGTCAATTACGTTTAACGTTGCGCTTGACTTCTTGCGCTCGTAAACCTAGACCTAGAGTGACGTGCGTCTATTACCGGTAAAGCGTTTTGCCTCGCGGGTAGATCCGCTAAGTACAAGCTGCTCCAGCTAACGGTATCGGTTCTCTTTTCTTTTCATATTTTAGCAGCCCAACTGCTTGTTGCATCCTCTCGTGCCCTATACGTGCAGTTCCGCGCGGTTCTTTGTAACGTTCTCGCGTACGGCGCAGGCATCCTGATGAATAAAATGTCGCAAGCCTGTGCTGTGCGACTATAACAAACTAAGATGTTACAAAACATAGCCTATCAGAATCAGAGAGGCAGGAAGGAAAAACTAAGAGAACGATTACGACACTCATTACAGTAAAGGGTGCAGCTGTTGTGGGGGATTTCTGCGATATAATAAAGAAATTTTGTTTTCTTTCCTCATGCAAACTGAAGTAATGAAATGATTTGGCCATAAGCGGCAATTTATGCGGCTGGACCTTGACGCCTCCTACGAGGGGCGTCTGCGCAAGTTGCGCGTTTTTGATTTCTTTTAACGAGTGCCTTAATCGTCTGTTCAATTGAAT
>JARKHS020035072.1:0-44537 GCA_030143305.2 Amblyomma americanum | reverse complement strand
GGGTTCTAGCTGAGCAGCGCGGTCTCCCACTGCGATTGCGTAGAGAGCTGCAGATTGTTCGACTGCTTGTCTCGATTACATGACTATGGGATGTGTGGTGTATCTGTCTTATGGTGTCCACAGAGAGAATAGACGGGACTAAACGGCTCTGGGAACCATATAGAGTACATGTACGGATTAAAGAAAGTGTCTGTACGGAGCTGCCGCCGGCTGAATTGTGTTTTACTTAGAGATCAATATGGTTCTGGGAAAATTTGTCTTTGTTTCTTGCTGTGGATAGTAAATTCTTTATAAGTCATCACTCGCTCCTTGGCCGACCTGAGCTCGGGATAGCGCACCTCCCGTTTAACTACGAATACTCGGGCAAATTGGTGCGCTGCCTCGTTTCCAGGATGGCTCGAATGGGCGGGGACCCAGATCAATGTGATCTGGCGGGTATTGGAGATTTTTTGTAATATTTTGATGGCCGTGGAGTGGACCCTTCCTTTGGCCAAATTTCGTATTGCGGTTTACGGCCACTGATGAGGCATTTGGCAGTAGTGGAGGTAATGGATAAAACTATGGCAGCTTCTTCGGCCTCTTCAGGAAATTTTGTTTTATCGATTGTCGCCAATGCGATGGCAGAACCTCGATGGTCGACAACTGCCAGGGAAAAGGCGTCTCTGTCCGCATGTTCTGCCACGTCCGCATGCGCCGTGTCTTTTTGAACTGAAAATCTTTCGTGAAGATTTTCTGCCCTAGCCTTTCTTCTGTGCATATCGTAGTGTGGATGCATGTTTTTGGGCAGAGGATGGACTATTAAGTGATCGTGCACGTGTCTTGGAATTGGCAAGGTGTGTGCACGGATTCCTAAATATTGTATTCCTGCCATTTTTATGACGAAACAGCCTGTTTCAGCGCCTGATCGCCTTTCGTATTTTGCGGTGAGGTGTGCTTCTATCATTTCCTCTAAGTTCTTATGAATTCTTAACTGAGCATTTTTTCATTGGGGTATGACGGGGAAGGTTGAGAGCACTATTGCAGGACTGTCTAATTAGAGCATCCAGGTCGTCTCTTTCTCTGACTCTGTGGTTGACGTATGGTATAGAGTAGATGACTGCTAAGAATGAAGGCTTGGATTAGTTTCCTGGTCTCGGATTCTTTAACTCCTCACCTATTCGCGATGCGTCTCATGAGGATGGAGATTTGGTTAACGGTTTTTCTCAGTTTCTTAATAGTGTGTGATTTTTCTGGTTTGACTGTATCAGCTTTCCTAATATTCTTAAGTGGGGGTAGTGGTTTTATGAAAAATAACAGTAAAAAGGAAGGAAAAGATTTGCTAGCCCCGGCATCTGCCATCGATACTGAAGCACCTGAGCTGGGGCAGCGGAAATAAAGGATAGCAGGCAGAATGGAGAAATGAAATGAGAGAGGTGAGGGGACAGGAAGAGAGGATAGGGGGAGAAGTAACATGTACAAACTATTTACACAATAAGAAATGTGTCCAGGTTGTGCGCGTGATTAGTTCATTTTAGAGGAATTAAATCACACACGCGCACAGCACTGTGTTGGTTACAACTGGAGTGGGGCGTCCAGTTATTAATCGTTCAAGGTAGAACTCGCGGAGCGTTCGGCCACTGCGTGTAACTACCTGACGGAGAACAGACGGGACGTCAAGACCGTGTGTTCGAGGAATGCACAGAGGCTCACCAAAGTTCGCTCACGAGTGTGCGCACTGCCCTGCGGCCACAATAGCGTCTTGATGGGGTCTGGTAGTATGCCCTGCGCCCTATAGGCCGCGAGCATATCGCGACGAGCATCGGCGAACGCGGCACAGTGAAGGAGCAGGTGTTCTAGTGTTTCCACTGCACCGCATCCGTCACACACATCACTCGTCGCGATTTCGTGACGCGCCCGTCGTTCCCCGGGCCACACGCAGCCAATGCGCGCGCGGAGGATCATTGCACGTTGTGACCGTGTAAGTGCGCGACAGCCGGTGACACTGTCGATGCGCTCACCTCCCGCGATGCGTGGGTCGGGGTGCTGCTTTCGGAGATGGTCGTGAATGGCCGCACGCACGTCCTCCAGCGCAAGGGGCAGATCGGTGGCAGGTAGTTGGTGTGCAGCGGTCGCGAGGTCGTCAGCTTCTTCGTTGCCGGCGATGCCGCAGTGACCGGGCACCCACTGTGCACGCACGGCACAACCTCTCTGCGCGAGGCGCTCGATGCGCGAGCGAATTTCCCGCACTAGTGGGGTACCGCGACCGTTAGATTGCAGGCGGCTGAGGGCGGCGCGGGAGTCGCACAGCAGAGCACTCCTGGGCGGCGGAGGGCCGAGGGTGAGCAGCAGGTCCAGCCCGAGCCGGATCCCCATCAACTCCGCCGTGGTGGAGGAGCCCAGGAAGGCTGCGTGTTGCTGGCTGTGCAGTCGCAGGGCGGGGATGGTGGCCGTCGCAATAAGGGAGCAGCTGTCGCGGGCCACAGAGCCGCCGGTGTACACGAGATGGTCCTGGAGCTCCTCGTGTATGACGGCTCTGGCCAGCTGCTGCACACCAAAGAGGGGTGTGCTCCGCTTTCCCGCGATGCCGACGATCTCTCGCTGTACCACCGAGGCAGCAGGCCAGGGCGCGCAGGAGCCGTAGGGAAGGGACGAACCTTGAGTCATTTGCTCATACTCGAGCAGCGCCGCGCCCATTCGTGAGCATGGGTGCGAGCGCATACGCTGCAGCAGCGAGCCGCAGTCCGGTGCGCGGTGAAGCCGGTCGATGTGGTTCAGTGCCCTGCGTGCTGCTCGGAGCTCAAGTAGCCACGCTCCTACCTCGGCCAACGTTGCGGCGCACTGCGAGTTTTTGGGCAGGCCTAGGCGCTCGCGCAGGGACTTGCGGTGCTGGAGCTCGAGTTTCTTCCAGCACGGCTTGCGCACCGTGACGAGCGGCAGCGCATAGAGCACCGCCCCTAAAGCTGCGGCATTGTCTAGCCGCAGCGCGGCTTGCTGGGAGATACCCTGGCCTCGAGCGGTGAGCTTTTGCACGGCACCGGTGATCCTCTTCATCTGCAGACAGGCTTTGGTCGCCGCGGGGCGGAAGGAAAGGCTCCAGTCGATGTCCAGGCCAAGGTACCGCACCGATTTACGCCAAGGAATGAGACTCCCGTCCAGTGACAGTGGCGCAAGGTGCGCGCGAGAGCGCGAAACGCATGACATGGCCGCCGATTTGTCCGCGCTCAGCGACAGACCAAAGCCACGCAAGCTGGCATCGATTGCGGTCATGGCTCCCTGATGGCACCCCCGCACGCGGAACGCCTCACCCGGTGGTCCCCGGCACCATAGAGCTATGTCGCCTGCATATATGGACATGTATGCAAAACTAGCCATTTATTATGCCTTATTTTCTTCTTACATGAACTATTCTCATTTAGTCTGGGGCACAACGACCGACAAAAACCTTAATAGTCTTTTAAGGATGCAAAAAAAGGTTTTACGGATCATTAATAATTTGCCTAAGTTTTGCTCAAGTAAATTTATCTTCAGAAATCTTAAGGTCATTCCAATAACTAAAATGTATCATTATAAACTCCTACGCGAATATAAACTCAGCATCAAGGAAAATCAAAGGCTGTTTTTGGACATATCGAACTTAGAATTAGTAGGCAACGCGGCCTACAATACGAGGACAACAGACCGTTGGAAAGTGCCAAAATGCCGTACGAACTATTGGTTTCAGAGTCTTAGGAATAACCTGCCTCGATTACTAAATGAACATATTAAAGCGGGAACAGATATTTTAGGACTAAATTTCCGGAACCTGAAGGCATTGTTTTATTAATTTGCATGTCCCTAATACACACCACACATTTCATAAACAAAACACCTTGTACAGATATTTAGCCACTGTTTCATTATGACTGCATGTCTTTATTTCCCGACCGTTCCATGAGCTTGTCGCCATACCTTTCATAAAAATGCCAAGTTATAATTTTGTTTGTCTCTGTATATTTCTGTATATTTTTTTCTCTACATTTGTTTCTGGATTGTGTTGCTTCGTTGCCGTCAATGCCAGGGGGGACCAAGATTTTTTTTTCAAGCCGTAAAGGAACGGCTTTTCTTCTTGGCCCCTTTCACAATGTGTACGTCATGTTGTGAAGAACAAATAAAAAATGAATGAATGAATGAATGAAGTGTCGGCCGCTCGTAGGCAGGGACGCCGGCACACCGAAATGGCCACCTTAAACAGAAATGGTGATAAGAAAGAGCCCTGCGGCACGCCGATGTCCACCGGGCGAGACCTGGAGAGCTTACCCCGTTACTCGTACGCGCATGGTGCGCCCGCCAAGGAAGCCATGAACATATGGCAAAAGGCGCCCGCTCCAACCGGCCCTCTCAAGCACCGCGAGAATTGGCGCGCGGTGAACGTTGTCAAAAGCGCCCGAGACGTCCACTAGTAGCAGCAGCGCAACCTGGCCTGCCGCCCTGGCATGCTCCAGCACTGTAACAACGTCCGATATAGAATCAGCCGTGCACCACATCCCACGGAAACCCGTCTGCCGCTCGTCAAACAAATCAGCCTTCGCAACCCGCTCGTTCAGACGCTGCAACGCCATATGCTCCATGAGCTTACCAGCCGCCGATGTTAATGCCACTGGCCGATTTCCGCTCAGCTCCGTAGGTGGGCGCCCTGCCTTTCGGATGGGACAAACGACCACGGTTCGCCAATCCTACGATAGTTCCCCGCTTTCCCACACCAGGTTGATCTGCTGCAGGAGGATCTGTCGTTGCTACGCATCCAGGTTTCGCAGCATCTGGTATGTCACCCCTTCCGGTCCAGGCGCCGAGTGGCGGCGGCAGCGCTGCAGCGCATTGTTCAGTTCCGCCGCGGTGAACGGCGCATCACATAGACCTTCCGAGGCGACGGGCGAGGGACTGGCGTCGCTTCTGAGGCTCTCAGGAACAGCTATGTTAGCTGCGTTTGCGGGGCTGGGCGGCGCGAACCGATCGGCAAACCGCTCTGCCAACTCTTCAAAGCCGAGCCCGCTTGAGGTTGCGAGGGCGACCAGCAGTTGACGGTTTGCCTGTGGTTCGGTGATGCGCCGCAGCGCGTCAAACTCCCTCCGCGAGCTGACATCTTCCTCCATCCTTTGGCATAATGAAGTCCACTGCCGGTGGTATAGCTTGTTGGCGTGGCGACGCGCTGCCGCGTCCAAGCGGTTGTAGACAGTCCAGTCGGTGGCTCTGTCAGTCCGTCGCGCCCGTCCCTCTGCGCGATCTCTCTTCTCGCGAAGATTGATCAGCTTCATATCAGGTGTGGGCTGCCCTGCCCTTACCTCTGCTTGTTGGGTGGCGGCGAGAGCGCTTCGGACTAGACTTGAAAAGAAAACTGCGCCAGTGGCCGCCGCCTCGTCGACCGCCCGCCTGAACGCACTCCAGTTGGTAATTGAGTAGGCACGTTTTGGGCGCACATCCAACGCAGTGGATTCGATTAGGATAGAGTAATGAACCGAGCCCTAGAGAGATGGTGATCGGCGCCATGTCGCCTCGATGCCTCTGGATGCGAAGGCAACGTCGATGCAGGAGCCGGTTGTTCCGCGTCGTCGAAAGGTGGGCTCGCCAGTGCTCAATGGGGTGAGTGCCAGCTGCGTTGCTGCGTCGTGCATGTCGTCACCACGCGCGGAGTGGCGCACACTGCCCTACGCACTATGGTGGGCGTTAAAATCGCCACAGATGATTTGGCGCTGGGCACAGCACGAAGACACAGCATGAAAACCCAGCGCGTTCCACGCGACATCTGGGCGCACATAAACACTGGCCACCGACGTGTCAACACCACCGACGTCCACTATCACCACCCCGCACTCCTGGGCGTCAGATATCGCCGCCGCCGAGCCGACGAGGGTGTGCTGGACGTCCTGTCGCACGTATATCGCGCACCCTAATTTCCCGGGGCGATGAGATGTGTCACAACAGGGCACTGCGGCACAGGTGGGTTCCTCGCACGTGGTGGCTGAGTGGTAGCCAATGTAGCCAGGTAGCCGCATCTGAGGCTCCCCGTCATGTGAACGCACGTAAGGCTCCTGCAGCGGGATAACTTTCGGCGAATCCTGTGCGATGCGAACTCGCATTTCGGCGTACCGCGCCGCAAGTGAGCGCACGTTCCACTGCAGCATGGATGGTATGCAGCAGGGAGTCCGGCGGCTAGCCATTATGCTGGCTTATCTGTGCGGCAGCACCCGCTGCTTTTAAGCAAGCCCGGTGTCCATGGGTGCCCTCCGGGAAAAGTGCGCTGAGGGCGCGCAACGCCTGCTTTAGGCGCGCGATCTCCGCATCCCGTGCGTCAGGGGGCTGGACATGAGAAGCGGCGGCAGGCTCAGGCCGCCTGTAGGGGACGCCGGGCAACCGGATCGCCGCTGTCGTTGCCGGCGCTGCCGTTGCTTCGGTGGCTACAGCTGCTGGGGTGTTCCCCTGACGACCTGCGCATAAGGAAGCGCGCGCGGCGTCTGCTGATGTTGCTGGGCTGGGGCCGCTGTTGCAGCCTGGGCGACGGCTCGGACAACCCGCCTGGACATCGGTGCCATGGATGTGGCCATCAAAGTGGCCACGTGACGCTCTCGCTGCCAGTGCGGGCACGCTGGGTCAATGGCTGCGTACCGCCCCCCGCAGTTAATGCAGCGGGGCTTGCTCGCGCAGGTACCAGGCTAGTGCGACCCGCCGCAGTGCGTGCATCGGGCAGGAGCACGACACACCGCAGTGGCGTGCCCCAGGCTGGCGCACTTGGCACACTGGAGCGGTCGGGGATGGCAGGGGAGGACCGCGAGCCTGTGCTCGAATATGGTGATGAACACCGGTGGTGTCGGCGCCGCAAATCGGAGAGCGAGTGTGCTGCCCGACAGAGACGCCGACACCATCGGCACCGTTGACTCCGCCTCCTCTAGCAGCTCCTCCGCTGTCCTGCGCCCGTCCACACCGAAGACCAGGCCGGAGCTCTGGTTCCGAGGAGGAGGCTCCTTGGCGCAGACCGGCATGCCGTGGATGACGGCTGTAGCTAGCAGGGCCTGGAGAGCATCGCTGCTCCCCGCGTCCACTGCCACCACATTCCGCCGCATGTTTACCCGGACGGCGAGGACGCCCGGGCGGGATCCGTTCTCCTCGGCCAACTCTCAGCCCTGTTCCCTGGTGAAGGCGGTGCCCCGGTTCGCCGGCCGAAACAGCACTGTCCCCACCAGGCTGGACGGGATCTCCACGGCAGCCGCGGCTTGCTCCAGGGCAGCTCTCCGATGCCGCTGCGCACGGTTTTTTCCGGACGCCGTCGCCCCAGCAGCAACAGCAGCAACATCAGCAGCAGGCTCGAGGTGGGCTCCATGAGGCTCGTGCTGGGCAGGCCCTGCTCCTTCGAGTGTGGAGAGATTGGATTGGAAAACATTTAATTCGTCAGAAAAGGCAGAATGCAGACGATCCGTGCTAGGTGGCTCTCAGTCCACGGCTGACAGCAACCTGGATAGCCCATTCAATGACCCGAGTTTGAACTCCCAAGTCTGAGCTGACCAACACGGGCTCCCACTGCTCGAGAGTAGGAACCTGTATTAAAGATTTCGGGGGCGGCTCCTCTTTACAATTCCACAATAGGTGATCATAAGTGGCTAAATCAACACATAATGTACATGCAGGGTCGTATTCACCGGGGTAGAATTTTGACAACAGGTAAGGCGTCATGAAGGATCGCGTCTGGAGTCGCCCCCAAGTGGTCTCCTGCTCCTTATTAAAGGCTTTGTCTGGAGGAGGGAATATCCTCCTTTCAAGTTTAAAATGATTAGTAATATCGTGAAAAGATGATAGGCCGTCCTTCGAAAAACTCTCAGCAACGACAGCGTCCCCTGCTCGGCTGACGAATCCTCGAGCTGTTATGTGGGCCGCTTCGTTACCAGGGTTCCCCGAGTGAGCCGGGACCCATATCAATTCAATAATCCTGTCTCCAATCTCTCCATTTTCGCCAGAGCTACAGTCTGCAACCTGTTTTTTATTAACAAGCTCTGGTATGTGATGCAGGTTTTGCATTGCTCTCGGGTGCACATTCATAAGTTACACCGGATTTTTGCCCTCTTTATATGGACTCCGGATCAGTAGTCGAGCGCCCTAACCACTGAGCCACCGCGGCGGGGCCGGCCTATTGCTGCAGTGCGCTTGTCTGCCACAACGTTGTCAGCGCTAATGCATGCTGTACACATCTCTCTCTCTCTCAACACCTCCACGAGCCTCCAAGCGCGATTGAGGCGTCCACTGTCCCAGGGAGCCAGTTACGTGCCTTCCTTTCCTCAATATCACTGAAGTCTAGAACGTTATCAACGCCAACGGCAGTGAACACAATGAACGCCAAAGATCTATAGAAAATTGGTTTTTAGGGAAAGGAAATGGCGCAGTATCTGTGTCACGTATCGGCTGACACCTGAACCGCATCTTAAGGGAAGGGATAAAGGATGGAGTAAAAGAAGAAAGAGATGCCGTAGTGGAGAACTCCGGAATAATTTCAATTACCTGAGGATCTTTAATGTGCACTGCATCGCACAGCACACGGGCGCCTTAGTATTTCGCCTCCTTCGAAACACAGCCTCCACGGTGCCGCGTATCTGCCACAAAGTTGTCAGCGCTAATGCATAAAGACCACATTTCTTTCTCACCACCACCGCGTAGGTTAAAGCGCGACTGAGACGTCCACTGTCCCCTAGAGGGTGCGGAGGGGGGGGGGAAGTTATGTGCCTTTCTTTTGCTTTGAAGAAAATTGGTTAAAGGACGACGGAGGTGTCCACTATCCCAGGGGGAAAGTTATGCGCCTTTACTTTGCTTTCGAAGAAAATGGGATTTGTTTTTTTTAATTTCAATTTAATTGCTTTTTGGGGAAAGGAAATAGCGCAGTATCTGTCTCATATATCGTTGGGCACCTGAACAGCTCTGTAAGGGAAAGGTTAAAGGAGGGAGTGAAAGAAGAAAGAAGGAAAGAGGTGCCGTAGTGGAGAACTCCGGAATAATTTCCACCACCTGGGGATCTTTAACGTGCACTGACATCGCACAGCACACGGGCGCCTTAGCGTTTTTCCTCCATAAAAACGCAGCCGCCGCGGTTGGATTCGGACCCGGGAACTCCGGATCAGTAGCCGAGCGCCCTAACCACTGAGCAACCGCAGCGGGTGGGATTGGTATTGAAAATTGGTTTCGAGGAAAGAAAAATTATGGGATCACTTTGCCAACCTAAAGTGCGGCAAGTCGAGAGACATTGGCCTTGCTGTCTGCAATTAAAACGTCGCAGGTTCCCATACCAGTGGCACTCCCAAAGTTTTCTGCCTTGTCACGCTTTCGATCAAGACGACGTTGTTGGCGCTTGCAGTCTGCTTCTCTGGCCTTCTTCTGTTTTGGCTAGTGGCTTCAGTGTTGGTGGCGCGCAGGTGGCGCCACCAGCGCGCGCCGTAGCCATGACGACCTCGGTTGTGACGTCAACTCCTCCCGTCGCTATATCGACGTCCGCGATATATCGACGTGTTTTGTTGTTTGTTTTTCGCTATAACTGGCTATAATTATCAAAAACTCTACAGCCAACAAACTTGGCGTGCAGGCTACATTTTGCCCCTCTGCCTGATGCTACCATTCGTTTCCTGCTATCCTGAGTAGTTGCCGCGTTATTCGTAGAAGTCAGCGTTACACCGGAAGCGCGAGAATGCACCATTGACTGTCTCACGTATATCGCTGGACACCCGAACCGTGCCGTAAGGAAGGGATAAACGTGGTTGGGCTGAAGGTCGTGCTCCGGCCTACGGGATGACTGCTTTACCTAGCGTAGTGAAGCTTTTCGCTTCAAAAGGTTGGCGGCCTCGTTTCAGAGATTCCCGGAGTGCGCAGGCACACATGCTCTGGCATCGCATAGCACAGTGGTCCGTCTCCTTCATTAAACCCGGTCGCCGCGGCTGGGTGCGAATACGAGAACTCCTCAGTTGCCGTTTCGTCTAACCACTGAGCCAACTTGAAGGGTCCATTTCCATTCCGCAAAAATCCATCTCCATTCCGCTAGATGAAGCAAGGCGCCAAATGAAGAGTTAAAACCAAAATGAACTTAGCATTAAAGTTTTACAAAAGCTTATCCCTCTTGCGTGCACGAAGATACTTAAGAAATTAGTGCGATACACTGAGGAAATCCTAAAACTGCGTTGTGAAAACCCTTAATTTTTGCGTTTTCAGGTAGATTGGCTTGGTATTCCAGCTTACCCGCCTCATCTTTATCCGCTGAGTAGAAAAACATGCAGTAGTGGTGACACGCAAATTTCGACAAGACCAGCGCTCTGTCGCAACCAATTTGAGCATAGATTTTTGCGTTGAATTAGTGTACTCTGTCCGTCTTGTTACCGCTTGTTCTAATGTCAATGTCTATAACAATGGCAAACTTTTTCTCAACACTGCAATTAATGTCCGGTCACACGGGCATCAAAAAGTATCTTTATTGTTAAAGCGAACGAGCCCTTAAACGGACCATTCTCATTGAGGAGCGGTGTCGCTGAACGGCACAGAACCGACCTTTAACTGCTTTTTTTTCTATTGCTACAAGGGGGCGACCACTTCCGGCTTTGTTTCAAATTTGGCGACCTAGTATTTGTCTCGTCTATACAATGCCGCTGCTTTGGGGGCGGTGCTCTATGCGCCGCCGCTCGTCACGGTGCGCAAGCCGTTGTGGAAGAAACTCGAGCTTCAGCACCGCAAATCCCTGCCCGTCTGCCTAGGCCTGCCCAAAAACTCGCAGTGCGCCGCAACGTTGGCCGAGGCAGGAGCGTGGCCACTTGAGCTCCAAGAAGCGCGCAGGGCTTTGAATCACATCGACCGGCTTCACCGCGCACCGAACGGCGGCTCGCTGCTGCAGCGTATGCGCTCGCACCCGCGCTCACGAATGGGCGCGGCGCTGCTCGAGTATGAGCAATTGACACAAGGCCCACCCCCCTACGGCTCCTGCGCGCCCTGGCCTGCTGCCTCGGAGGTACAGCGAGAGATTGTCGGCATTGCGGGAAAGCGGAGCACATCCCTCTGTGCTGGGCAGCAGCTGGCCAGAGCCGTCATACACGAGGAGCTCCAGGACCATCTCCTCGTGTACACCGACGGCTCAGTGGCCCGCGACCGCTGCTCCCTTGCTGCGGCGGCCACCATCCCCGCCCTGCGACTGCACAGCCAGCAACACACAGCTTTCCTGGGCTCCCCCACCACAGCGGAGTTGATGAGGATCCGGCTCGGGCTGGACCTGCTGTTCAACCTCGGCGTACGCCGCCCAGGAGTGCTCTGCTGTGCGACACCCGCGCCGCCCTCAGCCGCCTGCAATATAACGGCTGCGGTACCCCGCTAGTGCGGGAAATTCGCTCACGCAGAGAGGTTGTGCCGCGCGTGCACAGTGGGTGCCCGGTCACTGCGGCATCGCCCTCAGCGAAGAAGCTGACGACCTCGCGACCGCTGCACACCAACTACCTGCCAGCGATCTGACCCTTGCGCTGCAGGACGTGTGTGCGGCTATCCACGACCATCTCCGAAAGCAGCACCCTGACCCACGCATCGCGGGAGGTGAGCGCATCGACTGTGCACCGGCTATCGCGCACTTACAAGGTCACAACGTGCAATGATCCTCCGCGCACGCATTGGCTGCGTGTGGCCCGGGGAACGACGGGTATGTCACAGAATCGCGACGAGTGTTGTGTGTGACGGATGCGGTGCAGTGGAAATACTAGAACACCTGCTTCTTCACCGTGCCGCGTTCGCCTATGCTCGTCGCGATATGCTCGCGGCCTGTAGGGTGCAGGGCATTCTACCAGACTCCATCAAGACGCTATTGTGGCCGCAGGGCAGTGTGCGCACTCGTGAGCGAACTTTGGTGAGCCTCTGTGCATTCCTCGAACACACGGGCTTGACGTCCCGACTGTTCTCCGTCAGGTAGTTACACGCAGTGACCAAACGCTCCGCGAGTTCTACCTTGAACGATTAATAACTGGACGCTCCACTCCAGTTGTAACAAACACTTCTGTGCGCGTGTGTGATTTAATTCCTCTAAAATGAACTAATCACGCGCACAACCTGGACGCATTTCTTATTGTGTAAATATTTTGTACATATAACTTCTCCCCCTATCCTATCTTTCGGTCCCCTCACCTCGTTCATTTCATTTCTCCATTCTGCCTTCTATCCTTTATTTCCGCTGCCCCAGCTAAGGTGCTTCAGTATCGATCGCAGATGCCGGGGCTAGCAAAAATCTTTTCCTTCCTTTTTACTATTATTTTTAATAAAACCACTACCACCACCCCCATTTGTCTCGTTACCAATTCTAATTTAAATCGAAAGTTTTACTGGCCAAGGACTTGCGATTTCGCTGTGGCGGTGCTTCGAGGAGGCATATGACGTTACAACACGCGCCTCGCCGCGGATATTTCTCTCTATCTCTCTCTCGCTCCCTAGTCAGTACAGCGCATGCGTCATTAGTAGCATCAAGCCACAGGGGTTCCGCCGCTGCGCAACGCCGCGCATTTTCTCAAAAATGGCAGTGGCTTAGCTCAGCTATGCCAGGATATATGTAGCGAAAGCAAGTGTGGATCTCCCCGGTTGGCCTTGTTCACATATTCCACAACGTGTGACGCATAGACATAAACGTCCAGTATGACCTGTAGGTCATGTTTGATTTCAGCACCGAGGCTATCCAAGGATAGAAGGGGTCGCGTCAGTCTTACGCCTATTCTGTAGGCTACTGGCACGTTGTTCTTCGGTTTCTTGAGCCCGCCGCTGAAGTCTTTTGGTCGCATTCAATCGTTCATCACGGGCCGTCTTCAGTGAAGAAGGACTCAAGTCTCTCCTCTGGCTGCTGTCGCTGCTGCTAGAGGTCGAGAAACTGGACGTTAAACGTGCCTGTCTGGCGGCGGCATATTCACGGCGGCGTTTAGCCAGTCGTTCGGCGCGCTGTTCGTCTGTTGCCTGGGCGATTCGTTTCTTCATCTCTTTCCACTCTCGATTCCAGGGGCGGTATTACGAAACGCTCTCAATCGAAACTGCCTCAAAATTGTCTCATTTGCCCGTCTCCTTTTTGTGGGCCGTGGGTGGCGGCCATTTTGATTTTTTGCGTAACTAACTAGCGTTGTAAATGGACCAGAAGTGTTGACGTTGGCCACCTAATTATGCTGGCAGATTGAGACGATTTTTGAGACTGGGAAATGTAGTCTCAAATCGTTTGAGACACAAAATGGCGGCTCTTAACATCATCGTATACGCGGGTGACCGTGCGAGCAACGGTGTCGGAGTGTGCATGAAGAATTTGACACGCGGAACGAGTTATTTCGACGCTTCGACTTAAGGAGGAGACTGTGCAGTGGCTGTCCGACAACCTCGCCGTGGAACTGGGAGGTGCGCTGTCAGTGGAGCGGCAAGTGCTGTCCGTGCGGCGCTTCTTCGCCTCCGGTGGATTTCAAGGCGCCGTTGGAAAAGAAGAAAACATCGGCGCAGGCCAACCGACTGTGAACAAGTGTTTGCGGCGGGTAGCGGTGACCAATGTCAACGTTTGTTCGCAGAAGGGGTGTGTTCGCTGTCCGAGGAGACCCGAGGAGAAGGCGGCGGCGAAGGAGGGCTTCCTTTGCCTAAACTTTCGCCGCGGCAGCATCCCCGGCGTCGTCGGGTGTGTCGATTGGGCACTCATCACTATAAAGGAGTCTAGGGGCAGTGCTGCGAACGAGCCGCAAGCGGTACAACGCTGCGAACGTGATAGTGAGTATACCTCGGCCACTGTTTTCGACCGCATGAGTTCAGCTACAAGTGCGGGCCTCGGCAGCGAGGGTGAGCACGGGCTGTGCATGTGTTTTCTCAGATCTCTGGCGCGAACATGCGCATCCTGGCCGTGGACTCGCGCTGACCCGGATCCTTCCGCGACGCGTTCGTCTCGCGGCACTCAAAAGCGGAGGAAGGCCTGCTGGACGACGGTGATTTTTTTTTTCTGGGTAAGCAGTAAAAGAGCCGTGTCACCCGTCGTGCGAACTCAGTCACATATATTTAGCTCCATCACTATGCATTTGCCGGATCTGATAAATCTACAAGAGTCAGTCTGACTAGTTACACCAATGCAGGCACGTTGCAGTATGATACAGTGTGTTGCCACCCTTATGTTAATTATAATTGCAGCAGAAACACAGGACACATATTACATTGTTGAAATGCATAGCCTTCCCGTTGAAGAAACCAAAGCATAATGCAGCTTACAGCGCTTGTGTTTTGTAGGCAATCATAGCGCGTCATTTATATAAATATGGTGGCAAAAAACTGACCTTACAGCAGTCCTCACCTATACATCTCAATCCTGCGTGTCTGTATGCTCTTGAATGTCATGTTCAGCAAACCCTGGATGTGGGCTACTTGGCACGAGTCTTCTATTGTATAGCAGATCGTCCTGTGGGGCTGTTGATATCACCGAGAAGGAATATTGCTTAGCAGCGTCGTTTTTGTTATGCAGGAGACTATGTCCACCCACTGGAGTCATGGCTGCCTGCACTAGTGTGTGGCATCATAGACCCGACTCAGCAGAAGGCCTGTACAACACGCCACATGCTTTCACACAATTTGTGGCTGAGCGCTGTATTGGTGCGTTGAAGAGCTGCTTCCGATGCTTTCAAGGGCACCAGACGCACCACTTCCAGTGGGAATGGATAGTGCGCATCATCACCGCGCGTGCCGCACTTCACCAGCTCTGTTTGGATGCGTCCATGTCAGCAGAGGGTGCAGGCGACACTGCTATTGACCCAGATAAACACGGGCCACCTCTAAATGGTGGCTAGCTCGTAGAGACAGGATCCCCCCTCACCTGCCTCCTGGGAAGAGCAATGCGGTGCGGTACTTTCGGCCACTCTAGGACGACCCGTCTCCAGAGGCAGGCGTACCGAGGGATGATGCAGCGACAGTTGCGATGGAAAACCTAGCGTCCAGAGACGACTCATCATGCTGGCGTGGAGATTCATATCAGCCAATGTTCCCCTGTTGGCACTGTCATTGCCTTGTGTCAGTGCACAACACACATCTGCAAGTGTGTGAGCAACTGTGTGATGTGGTTGTGTCCTTGGCCAACCTGTGTGCAGCCAGAAGCCAGCAGTGACAAACAAATGCCCCCACCGGCTGCCACTTCATTTTCAGCGTGTTTTCCAGAATACCTCCGAGTCCCTCAGCAGCGTGTTGCACAGTCTCTTCCTGAAGGCGGAAAACGTGTTGAAGCAGGTCGCCCAATTTGTGAAAAGCATCATTTTGAACTCTTTTTTGTCAATGCTTTTTTCAGCCCACCTGCCTCTTCTCTGCTATCTCCTTTCAGCTTGGTGGAGTGCCTGTGGTCATTACCTGTGTGACGAACATGCATGAACCAAAAGTGTAGTGCTGGAATAAGGCATGAAATATTTCTGATGCTTGTTGGAATCAAAAAGCAATACCAAAGCTGAGTTTTAGTGCATCATAAATTCTGCAAGCGCGTTTACTTTTTTAGGCACAGCATTTCACACGAGTGTTTCTAATGAAGAAAAGGCAGTGTACATACAAGCATACTTTACCGTGATGTACAATTACCATATGGCATTTCTGAGTGCAGTTAAGAAAACTTTTTTGAAAAATTGAGTTCAAAGTGCATATTTTCCTTGATACTGAGGCTACCTGTACAATAAATATGGCATAGTACAGTGCACATAATGCATTTTCAGAACTATAAAACATTTTAGAACATACAAGATGTGTAGATACCAAAGCTAAGCTTTTAGCTTAATGGTGTGTGGCTAGGCGTTTTACTCTGTGCTAAAAGCTGTACGTACTGGAAAGAGACCGCTGTACAACAATGCATAATAAATATTGTAAGGTGCAGTGGCTACAATGACTGCTGAATTACTAGAACATCTTCAGTGATAGACAAAGATGTGTAAACATCACTCACACATCATCAAGGAGATGGTGTGTGAGTAGAGGTTAGTTTACAATCACAAATCATACAACACCATTACTCGAAATGCTCTACAGATCTAAGAATATACAGGCAGCTCCATTATGGAAACTTTTGAGCACTCGGTTAATGCCCCATAACTGGTACCAAGCTGGTTTGCGTAACACAGGGCTATGAAGTCTTTTCCATGATGACACGAGACGGTGACAATGCCGAATGGCCGGACAAGCTCCTTATAATATCGCATAATACGCGTGATAAGTGCAACTGCTTTCAAGCTACTTTTTGTCTAGGTATTTAATATCCTAATCATTTTCAACTGGCTGTTCCCTTTCTAACTGGGGCGGGCTGTATACAGGGTGCCTCAGATATGATGGGCCATAATTTAAAAAACAAACCAAGTGGTCTTTCGACCTGAAAGGAAGGGCATGTTAGAAGCTATGCAAAATATTTAAAGCCCTTCAAACACTGCCCTCACCAAACGCAGTTATACCAACATCACTCCGCCTGCTGAGAAAAAATTGAATAATATATTACACCTCACTGCCCTGTCCTACCTACATCACTACCCTGGATCATGCCCAATTCAAGCGCTGTGTACAAGCGAACAGGAACAAACTTTCTCAACTTTGTGCCCAGTAGCAATTAGCCTCTACACAAGTGTGATGACCCCCATAATGCGCAGGTCCACACGGGACGGAGAGGCAAAGAGACACCGTATGGCTCAGTTTAAACAAACAGATATATTCAATAATCATACATGATTAAGATTCAGAGGCTGGGGCGTCCGAGCTTACGTGCCGACGACTTCATGGGGGCGATGGAGTGGCTCCGGAGTTGGGCTCGAGCGGTTGCTGGCAGAAGCTGCACGCCGTCGGGCTTCGGCGCTGAAGGCCCTCTTGGCGAACGATGTCGTCCTGAGCGAGAGTCTTCCGTACTGCTTCTCGATTTTTATATCCTCTTCTCCACACTCCCTAGGGTGAGGACGCCCACGCCGGAGGGGAAGGAGGGGGGGCTAGGGCTTTCACTTGGGTGCACAAACATACCACCGCACTTATTGTCTCGCCCCCCTCACGTGTTGAGTCCGAGGGAAAGAATGTTGTCTTCGCGGTAGCGCATAGCGTCGGCTGTGGTACGGCGCGCTCTGGATCGCTGACAGTTCCCTTGTCCTGGAATGTGCCCGGGAGGGCCGCCCCTGAAACCGCCACGCCAATTGGGGAGGATAAAGCCTGTTTCCCCGCGGCGGCGGCGGCGGGTCCGGTTGGGTCCGGTTGGGCTTAAACCACTTCGTTCTGGTTGTCACTCTCAACGAGCATGGCTGGGTAATTGATGATGCCTGTCATCTGGGTCTCCGTCTACGCCGCGCCGTCGAACGTGGATCCTCGTAGCACACACAAAGAATGTACCTCGTAGCACACACAAGGAATGTACCTCGTAGCACACACAAGGAATGTACCTCGTAGCACACAAGGAATGTCACACAAGACATACAAGCAAACTACTTCTTTTCTGGTTGGCCCTGGATCTACTACAAGATAATAATAATTAATAATTGGTTTTTGGGGAAAGGAACTGGCGCAGTATCTGTCTCATATATCTTTGGACACCTGAACCGCGCCATAATCGAAAGGATAAAGGAGGGAGTGAAAGAAGAAAGGAAAAATAGGTGCCGTAGTGGAGGGCTCCGGAATAATTTCGACCACCTGGGGATCTTTAACGTGCACTGACATCGCACAGCACACGGGCGCCTTAGCGTTTTTCCTCCATAAAAACGCAGCCGCCGCGATTAGCAAAACACATTAATGGAACAAGCTCGTTCTCTTCTCGGTGACAATAGCGAAGTTATCAAATGAAGTGCTTCCTTTCTCTCTAAGCAAATTAAGCGTAGCATAAATATCTCAAGTTCTGCATCTTGCACAGGAAAAAAAAAGAAACTACCGCAACAACTGAACGTCAACCGAGCGGAGCTACAAAAACACCAACGGAACATCAAGTGCTTAGCCCGATGTGGGCGACATCACTTGGTTACGAGGCAGAAGAGTGATTGCTGCCACAGAGGCAGGCCGTGTCGGCTATCATTTCTCGCACCGACATTGCAAGCTATCAGCAGCTGCACCTGCGTGCTCCCGTCTGTCGGCAGTTGCTTCTGTGGGGTGATTGATGGTTTTCTGGAGTTTTATAGTGAAAATAAACGGAACCACACGTCACTCGGTCATCGATAGGCGCCGACCGACAACACAGACTAAAGTTGTCTTCGTTGATTTTCGAGCCAAGCGCTGCCTGTAAATTGGTCTCGGCAGGCCCGTAGCATTCACTGTCTTCAATCAGATTTTTCTGTGCATATAAGACATCCGCAAAGTACCTTGACTTGAGAAAACACGCAAAAAACAGGAACTAGGCATGGAATCAGCTGTTTTCTTGCAGGCCGCCTTCACGTTATGCCGCTGCCAGCGCGCTCTCATGGCGGAAGAAACCCTACAGCAAATTTATTTGGAAAAATGAGAACGCTTCTGATTTTCCTTCGTGTCATTAACTTTACAACACTGTTTATTACCAAAATAAAACATTACTTGTTGGCTTCATTGCGTTTCTGTTTATTTTTACACTAACATGTTCACTCTTTACCGCTGACAGCACACCTTCGCCCCAGCAAAAGTCACTGAACAGCAAAGTTAATTTCAAAACTGAAAACACTGGTTGTTTAGCTTCGTGTTGTTGAGCTTGAAATACAGTTTCTTAGCAAAATAAAAAACTACTCATTTTATACACCGCGTCTTTACAGGAAAAAATTGTCTACGGTCCTTTGTCGTGTGAATAGATGGTTCCGAGGTGGAGCCCTACTACTAGCCACCACAACCTTGCTCCTCATTGGCCGATTCCGCGGTCGGCATCTCGCGGTGTCATTTTGACGTCACGGTCTCAAAATTGAGACGGTTGTTGAGAGCGATCTGTAATACCGTCCCAGGCCTCCTCCCGCTTATCAGAATTGTCGCCATCCATACTGTCGCCTCAACTGCGGTTGCGGCGCATGCCAGCTCTCCTTTTCAATCCTACGACATGTTATCACGCATGCGACGCAGCTGTCGAAGCGAGCGGAGGGGAGCGCAACGACGAAGAACGCGGTGTCAGGTCCTACCAAACGGCGGCGGCGGCGGCGGCGGCGGCGAGTGGCGCGGTGTGACGTCGTGCCAGATGGCGCGGCGAGAGCGCGAAGTACAGTAACCTTCCGCGGCGAGGCGCGGGTTGTGACGTCACATGCTTTGATGGAGTACCGCCACGGCGAAATCGCGAGTTTATGGCCAATAAAGCTTTCGCAGTAAAACGTAATCTGGGCAGTACATAGCACATTGAATCAATTCCCGAAACGTGACCATCGCTGCTATCGAATAGCGTTCCTGTGTCTGCTCCACGGAATCGAAGCGAACGCTTCTGAGCGCGAAGTGTGGCATCACGGCCACCGCTAAATGAGCTAGCCTGGGTTTCGTCAGGCTGCTTTGGGGCAGGGGGGATATTTCATGGCAACAACGGGAGCCCACACGAGGCGCACAGACAATGGGGCATGAATCGATCGACCTCATATCCGCTATCTTCCATCAACCTGCCGTTCATGCGAGTGCTAAAGCGAATATAGAGCGCCTCCCTTCGAGCGATCTACCATACTGCGCGGATAGGACAGCGAAATTTTTGGCACTGAATTGAAGGCTTCACGGTGATGGCTTACTTGCGTGGCCTTCAAAATTGCGTCCGTGTGCCTACTCGTTACCCGAAATATGAGTGGGGACAAAGTAGCATTTATGCTATTGGATACTCGAACGCTCATTGAAAACTTTTGGACCTCTTAGTTATGCGCGCCCATTTGAATATCTGCGAACCACGCCCTCTAGCTTGATACATTACGCCAGGAATATACTGCGATCACTTAATAATGTCGTAATGATCAGGCCACAGCTGAAAATGTCTTTAGGTTGTAAAGTGAGGAAAATGAATAAAATATAGCCACCATAACAACAACTTGAAACAGCATTAAGTAAGTAGATTGTTTTTTGATGTGTCGATGAAGGTGCCTATCATCGTAGCTGCTATCACAACTTACGACAGTGCTGGTGCGACTGCTGGAATATCTGTTAAGCCAAAGCGTTGGTATTGATTGTGTTTCAATGTCTAAAAGAAGGCGAAGAGAGGCTTTGACTTCAGGCTTGAAACGTCGTCTAGACGATATGATATAGGGACACCGCTAAATTTCTGATATTGTTGTTGTAAGGAAGATATGAAAACATTAAGCGTTTTTCAGCTACGGGTCTTAGGTCCCAGTGTGCTCTAAAGTGTTCAATGTAAGGAGAAAATATTAAGAGGGAAAGTTCTGCTAGAAACGCTTGTACATAAACCGACATTTTATGTCTCCGTACTACCCAGTAGGAGGCCAGTTTAGGGACATTGGAATTGGTGCCACAGATTGGAGTGCAAGACGTGGCAACGCATAAAATCACGACGACAAATGAACACACCCGCAGCGGCTAGTGTGCCTAACTACTATTGCAAGCAACAGCACAAAAGAGGTTCTTAAGAACCATGCAGCCCTGATATCTTATTCGCCTCAGTTTGCAGGAATGCTGCCGACGTAATGTTGGGACGAATATATGATTTGAGTGAACCGGAACAGAAATCTTGCGCGCTGTCTTGCTGCCTTATTTCTGAAGGACCGTTTCTAATTGAAGAACGGACCTCTCTTTAGCACTCGCGTTAGTTTCGTATCAATAAGCACTTTTCGGTTCATTTGTTTCATGTGCCATTGTATCATTTAAAGAAATGCGAGAATTCAGAATAATGACCGCGAATTTTTCTTCAGTGCAACGAAAGCATTTATTGTCTGAAATTCTGTCACTATGGGAAGTTGTGTTTAAAGGTGCAACTAACCCACCAAAATAGAATTCATATCTGTGTAGAGTGCTCCAACTTCCAACACCGCATATCAAGTGCAAATGCGTCAACCACGGAGGCCATCCGAGCCCTAATTGCACGACATCATCGAAAACACCAATGACAAATAACGGCATCAGTGATACTTCAACCTTTTTCGTGCGGTTTGTAATAAGCAGACGTAGTGTCTGTGCCAAACAAATTTTTAAGATGGAGTTCCACTGCGTTTAAAATTCATTTTTTTAGATATGTGCCGATCTGCAAGGCCCAGGCCCTCAGTGCTTATCAGAAATCCCCAATGCGAAAATTTCAATAATTATACCAGAGCAACCTTCCTCGTCACGTTATTTTACTTTGTGCATTTTGCCAAACCAACTAATTTTTGGATTTCATTTGCTCACTCTTATCTTTAATGTTTTATTGACCGCTATAGCTATCTCTTTGCATTTCTGTATTCTTAAAGAATACATACTTATAACCAGCAGCAAATTTTTCAAAGCAATTTGCTAAGTTAAGAGAGAGTTCTAGATGGAACGTGTTTACGCATTCTGGTGTTGTCTTTAAGTTATAGTACGGCTCCGACGTCAAGCGCAGCCAATAGTCGCAGCTAGCAGCGGAAGTTTTCACGTGTGCCCTCATTCCCTAACTTTCTGTCATGGTAATATAGCTCTTTACATCTGTGCATCTTTTTTTCGGCGTGCTTGTTGGTCAACATCGAGCAGTGGTGAAAAATTGAGAGCTAACGCTTCGAAATCTGGCACTGAAACCACTGCGGGAATGAATTGGCGATAGAGCGCGGTGCCCGAGAGGCAAATATCATTTCACAGCAACTCTACCTTACCAGTTTCACCATGCAGCATGCACGAATACAGATATATGAGCAGCTCCTGGTGAGTGCCCTTCTCGTGCATAGTTTTCGCTAGGGACGCATTTTATCCCGGATTTTGTGCGCTATGATCAAAGCTTCAATTAACACTGAATGTGCAGCCCTGCTATTCATTTCCTTTATGGTGGTATGCGGAACTCTGTACAATTTTTAGCGCTAATGAAGGCTATGTACTTGTAAAGAGGGCATATTTCTGCTGGATGTATGTGCAGCGTGCAGTAGAACTTCAGACAGTTTGAAACAGAGCCTCCAAGAAAGCTTTAGGGACGTCTGGCAATTTTGCGGAAGATGTCACTGATAGGAACAACCCCAAGTAATGTGTAAGTGCAGTGCCTTGTACACTTCAGGATTGGCTTTTGTACGAAACTTCCTCATACAATATGATCTAGCGTGAAAGCGACTTTCTTGTCACGTTGGTGTTATCCGTGCTCTTCTGCTTCAAGAAATCAGTCGAAAAATATGTGATGTGCATGTCGCGTCGAGAAAAACGTTGCATAATTAGAAAGTACGTGCCAAAAGTATAGCACAAGACTCAAGAGTGTGCCTCCAGTTCACTCTGCAAAATCTGTTACGAGACAGACTGTTTTGTAATGAAACATATTGACTAGCGCAAACACAGACAGGGACCAAAGTAAGAGTAAGAGACAGGACACACGCTAGTCCTGTCTAACGTGTGTCCTGTCTCTTACTCTTACTTTTGTCCCTGTCTGTGTTTCGCTTGCCAAAATGTTTCACTGCTACAACCAACTAGCTCAAATGAAATCCTTAGCATTTGTAATGAAGTCAGTACATATAGCCAAATCAATTTATTTAAACTAGAGAAAGATGAAAGCACATAGATCTCAAAGAAATAGAGCAATATGCGCGATAACCAGTACTTCAAAATTCTTCCATAGAATTGTCAACATTCGCTGAATATTTAACAAAAAGAATTAATGTTTACGAATCAGTAAAGTCAAAACAATTCGAAAATTTGGTGTGCGTGCATAATCTTTTTGTTGGAATGCCATTGTTGAGGCACTATGCTCTAAAAAACTTCGCCAATTGTGTCGTTCTTTCCTTCAATATCATGTGCTCAGTAAAGCCAGTGTGGAATTTCCGTATATATCTGCTCACTGCACGCAAAGAGAGCAACACCGTAAAATTTGTCTGAAAACAGGGTAATGCGCTTTTGAACCTCGGAAACTACTAGAGCCTCAAGCCCTGATCTGTAGCTGAGTTGCAGCTGGATGTGACAAAGATTTTGTGCAGCGTTCCAGAAACGACAAATCGGAAGAAAGACTTCCGATGAAATTCAGGCGCGCAAGACTCTCTCTTGCTGCGCCCATTTAGTAGAATGTCCTAAATACAGGATTAAAGGTTACGAAGACAGTGCGTTCGGTTCGGCAATTACTTTGGAGAAGCTTTAACCTCTACTGTGCACCAGAAACTGAACGACGGGGAAATGCAGAAGACGACAGGCGTCTTATCATGTACTAAAAGCAAAAATAAACTGCGATTAAAGTAATTGGTGTTAAAAGCAAAAAGGCATGGTTTGAACAGATTGTAGGTAAATTCGATAATTAATTTTCTCCAGCCGTAGCGGCCACATTTTTGTGCTGTGAAATTTTGAACAGCCATTTCTTCTCGCATTTAGACGGAATTGTACTCCACAAACTCCGGAGTACTGAAACATGCTGTTTCAAAATTCGAATTCGCACAATTTGCGCAGCGCTTGCCGAATCCCTTGGCCATTTGGTATAATGGGCATACGGCCTCGTCAACACCGCGACGAATTTTAACATTTGCAGGAGACATATGATACCTCGTTGCGTTTAAGAAAAACTGCTGAAAGCAGAGCCCACCACATCCTTCGAAATTACAGTAGGGTGTGAGTAGGAGTATTAAAATTGTGAAGTTACAGCTTCATGTCAACTGGGGGGCAAGTGTTATCCTTCCTATCTACGGAAAAAAAATGAAGTTGAAGGGCAGGATAACACCGCTTATTCGTTCTCTTTTATGCAGGAAATGCCGTCGCCATTAAAAGACGCAATATCGCAGTGTTTCATTTTCTTGTCGCTGAGAAAATTTGTTGTCATGCCGTTTCGTTTCCCGCAAATTCTAGCAAATGGCTTTATATTGCCCTCGTCCATAGCGGTGGACGTAGCACGTCCTGTAATACCACGTGTTGAGTGGAAGTTCATCTAAAGGCGAGAGCGGAAACTGTGCGAGAGCTCTCTCATCCTTAATATGTTTGTCAAAGGAGCGCCTCATTTCATTTGCCTTTTCTGCTAATAGCTTAATGGGGGTCTCGGGTCTGGCATTCTTGATGCCATAGGTAGCATAAGAGGGCTCTCGCATAGTTTCCGCCCTCGCCGTTAGATGACGTTCTACGTCACACTCCCGGTATTACAGGACGTGCTACGTCCACCGCTATGGACGAGGGTGGCGCTGGTGAATACTCTCAAGGTTCGCTTACACGCAAAACATGAATACCCTCGAAAGCAGCAGATTGGACAGCCGTCGCCGTAGTTCAGTTGGTAGAGCACCGGACGCGATATTCGGAGGTCGTGGGTTCCGATACCACCAGCGGCATGGTGTTTTTTCTGCTGCTTTATAGGTAATATTCTTTAAAACCAATTGATTGACACTAAAAATTAAAAAAACATAGAAACAGTCCCCTGTGCACCTTTGTTTCGGTGACTGTTGGCTTCCTTAATATGTTTGTCAAACGAGCCCCTCATTTCATTTGCCATATATATATATATATATATATATATATATATATATATATATATATATATATATTATATATATATATATATACTTTCTATACGCAGAATATTTCGATAATATAAACGTTTTCCCACTTTTTTTCGTTTCGTTGGGGCCACAGACTTTGGACATCCGTTTCCTTGCAAGCGGCAAATGCAAACTTTCCTCTCGATTGTGTAAGATACTTTTAAGCCTATATTACTTAAATATGTTAACAAAATGTTCACACGAACATTGCTAAACACAGCACGGAGAAAAAGAAAGACTACAGAGAGCCCGAATTAAGAGTATAGCCTGTAACCGTAGGGCTTGAGAGGAAATCTTAGTGTTAAAGAAGAAAATAAATAAGCCACCACTTTGCTGACATCATAGGGAAGTACAGAAGAAGATGTACAGTAATAGGGACTAAAGTCAACATTACACGAGACCGACGACGAAACTCAGCGTCTCCGCCGTTGCTCCGGAGGCACTGAATAAGTAACAAACGATGAAACGACTTGTTCCCCTGGCCACACTCGGTCGACCTCCTAGCCTCCAAACCCCGTTCGTCGAGAGGCAGCGTCATTTATATCGGTCTGGGAAGGAGCAACATAGTGGCGCCAAGGCGGAAACATGAGGCCGACCTTCCGTAGCAAGAAGGAATAGAAAGGCGTAATGTACGGTAAACAATGGCCTCCAGGGAAGGCACATAGCTGCACCACCCTTCAAGACACCTACAGGTGCCGTTAGCAGTACTGCTCGCCGTGACCGTATTATATTTTCGCGCTAGTGTAGTTTGTCAGGGTCCTTGTCTCTCTTGGGGGAGCCTTGTACGTCGCTCTGCAACAGTGGATCTCTGTCTAGTTAGGTCTGTGTTTATGAGTGTACTTTTTTTTTCTCCTGTGTTTCAAGATAACACTGTGGTGGCACTTATTGAATAACCTCCAGACTGACGTTGCTACGCATCACGTGCTGGACATTAGAGGTAACATACCATAACTTCACATTTATATACCTTCCCCCTTCTCCCCTTTCCTCCCGCGTAGGGTAGCAAACCGGTTATTCTTCCGGTTAACCTCCCTGCGCCTTTCCTCCTCCTCCTCCTCCTCCTCCTCCTCCTCCTCCTCCTCCTCACCTCTTGCCGCCTTGCAGAGCAGAAATGCCTGTTTCTTGCCCCGAGTAACATCCCCGCCTTTCGTTCTTTTTCTGCTCCTCCTTCTTGTCACGTTGGGCTGCAAAAGGTTCTTGCTTCCTTTAACAGGAGCCTTGAACTCTGGTTAAAGTGGAAGTCAGAGAATCCAGAAACTAGCTGTCTGATCAGAACTGGAGGCAAGTAAGTTGAAGTTCAAACAAAAAATGGGAAAGAACGGCTTTTTAAGACAGGGCAGACACTTGCAAGCATGTTACTTTTTTTTTCAAGCCGCGTTACTGCCTTTAGACACGTCTCCTGTCCGTTCACCGCTTGATCGGTCCTCAATCGTCTTTAACTTCGATTTCGATTTGTTTGAGAATCGGTACCTTATTAAGACGCAGCTGCCTATTTCAGGCGACTCACCCTTGCTATGTGGAAGCGTTGTTTACATATGTCTGGAATTGGGGAATTGGGCATTTAATATTAAATTATGTCGATAAAGGTGAAACTCTTGTTTTTGTTTATCATACTGCACTTCCTCGAGCCTGGCATGTAAAAATAAAAAAATCTAAAAGCTAGAAGCGATTAAGTAATGAACTCGGAAAGTACTCTAGTGTAAAACGCTTCTCGCGCTGCAAATTTGTGAGTGGAAGACTAAAGTAGTAGCGCTTGTCGTGGCAGCATGGATTTTTTTGTACATATTTTGGCACATTCTGCTGTAGTCTCGTTGATTTTGGTCTAGTTCCTAGACCAAGTTTGCCTCGAAATGTTCGCCGATCTATAAATTGCGGAAAGAAAATTTTTTAATGGAAATTTATTGATGAACACATTTTTTTCAACTTTGCATGATTTCACCATAGCAATGTATATGTTCCCCCCGCAGATCCCTTCTCGGAACGCTTAAAGTTTTCTGCTCTTAATTGTGAAAAACGCACCGCATGGGCTTTCTATGGCCGTTTAATGCTCGGCGCTACTGCAGGATAAACTTTAAATGGAAGATTTTGCTGCGCTCCGCAACATTAAACCATTCCCATCATTGTTCCCATGCAGACCGTCTCCCATCAATATCTTACAATATTCCACATTTGCCTTAAAAAAACTATAGATTTCACCTTAAGTTCCGACGAGAGAGCACAATGGGTGAGCGAACAAACGCAAGGTACTGATATCATAGTTGACATAAATAAGAACAAATGGGAATCGGTAAGGCATGTGACGAAAACCAAGATAACTGATCGGCATATAAGTTAACGGAATGGGCTTGGAAGAGAAGGCACGCGTAGCAGAGATCTGCAGGAGGTCAGTTTGCGGGATCTGAATGATTACCAGGAATTCAAAACAGTCACCATGCGATGCCAAGTCTAGAGGCCGGTAACATTCTCTTCAGCAGCCAATGGTCATTCTCCTTTTCTCTGAAGTGATGGATGATATCTCGTAATTTATTACGCCACTCTTCACGTGGTGGTAATAAAAAGAAACAAGAAGGGTTTTTCCTGAATTCTTGATAATGGGAAGTTTGCGCGGGTAAGATGGCGGCAGTTGGCTCACGACACAGTTTATTGCAGGGAGCCTTGGACCTGCAGTTAGGTTTAATGTGTGATCGCCGTAAAATTATCTCTATTTTTTTTATTTATATAGGCATTCTCACGTTCCTATATCTAACTCAGCGCATGTCAAGAGGCATCATTGTCTCTTTCTGAATGCGCGTAGGCAAGGATAAGAAAGCGATGAGAATGCTCACAGTGAACAGTGGTCGGAGCTACGGGTATAAAAGTTTTTGTGCACATGTTCACTGCAACATCCAGACTTGAAAAATAAGTATACACTCAACTAATGGCCGCACGTTTCTTTCTAATCTTTGACGGGGTGGGGTTCTCACACAAAAGCGGAATTTCCGAGTATTTTTAATTAAAGTATACGAAGTTCAATTTTAAAACTAAGCGAAGGATTGAAAGTGCTGTTTTCGCTTCCCTTTGGTGACTCTCGAATTAAAAGTAATTGTAATGAATGAAAAAAAACCATGTAGTCTCACAATGCAAAAAGAATAGAGAAAATATATTTCAAAAGTATGAAGGTGACAAAACCAATGATAAAAGTAGGGCAGGTTGCAATGTACACCTGAAAGCGCGTCACGGAATATGCAACGCATTGGCAAGAATGAAAAATGCCCATCTAATGAAACTCACCCGAAAGTTGATAAAATAGTATCTGTTTTAATGTTAAAAGCTAAGAGACGTACGATAATTTATGTTTTGGTTTGGTTTATGGGGGTTTAACGTCCCAAAGCGACTCAGGCTATGAGAGACGTCGTAGTGAAGGGTTCCGGAAATTTCGACCACCTGGGGTTCATTAACGTGCACTGGCATCGCACAGCACACGGCCCTCTAGAATTTTGCCTCAATCACAATTCTACCGCCACGGCCGGGATCGAACCCGCGTCTTTCGGGCCAGTAGCCGAGCGCCATAACCACTCAGCCACAGCGGCGGCTATGCGATAATTTATAAAGCTGTATTCATAGCAAAAATAATTTTTATGTATATCATAGATAATTGCAATATTCCTAAGGCCCGTAAGCCAATAGTGAATGATAGGACTTTGCTCGGCAGGTTGACACGGCAACACAATTTTTTTTTCCTTTATAAGAACAAAAATAATCACTTCGAAAACGCAAGCTTGTAGCAAATTAGAGTTTTGTCAGAGCCTGTTCAGCAACGATTCAAGTTATGCTGCAAATAACATACAAAACCTTGAAATGCAGAAAAGGTAAGGAAATATTACGAGCCAGCGTCTACCTATGCGCTCGCGTACATGGCTGTTCTTGATCGCGCAGCTATTTTCGTCATTTGCTAGCTTCGGCGGCACTTTCATAGTGCCCCAAATTCCATTCCAGCGACAAACCACAAACCATGAACCAGGAATCCAGAAGTGCCTCGTAACGGCGACATACCACGAAAGTCCAGCACATGAAGTTCAGCGACGTCAGTCTGGCACTGGACTATAAGACCCTCCTCTCTATTCTCTTGAGACACGATGAAAACAGGCCATACAGAGGAACAAAGTGCTAACGCGGGCATTTCCACCGCTGTACGCAGAGCCACGTACACAGAATCCCGAGAGTGTGCAGAACCCTGAGAGACTGTTGTTACCCACTATTTCAATAAGGGCGCCGCAAGCATTAGTGGCAACGGCTCCTGCCGTTGCCAATGCAGGCCAGCAATTGGTCTTACCCTGAGACCTTTGTTGCATGGACTCAGCGTGTTTCCGCTTTATTCCTGTTACGAAAGGTCAACTTTGCGTTGTTGCTCCCTTTGTGCCACTATGCCGTTCTCTCCCTAACCAACATAAATGGGGCTGCGTCTCTAAGAACAGAGCACGGAGGCGATGAGATCTACAGAGTGGCGTATAGTTTTTTCCTTCTTTCGTTACTTATTCGGTGCCCGCCGAGGAACGTCTGTCCCGCCGCTTTCCTCAGTTCCCGTACTCGTTTAGGAGACTGTGGTTGCTCTGATCTTTTATATTTCTTTTTATTTCCGTTTGATGTCTGGAAGCTAGGAACCTGACCTTTTTCCTCTATTCTAAGCGTTTCTCTGGAGCCCGTGGTGTCCCTGTGAACGCCGTTTTCCGTGGCTCCAGTGTTAACTCTCGCCAGCCTCGAATTCCGCATGCTCTGTACAGCATGCTTCAACTTTCAACGTGTTCACTTGATAAGATAAAACGTTTCTCATGGGTGCTAGGCTATCCGGTATGCAACAAGAGTGGAAATCAGGTTCGTTATGCTTAGTAAAGGTTGTAAATGTCAGGCTTTCTGTTTCGGTGAGGCTGCGGCTACATGCAGTTAAGTTCGCAAGAACTTTCTTTCAGCATACCCTAACACCAGGCTGACGCAAACATACTGGCGACCTGCGCTGTCTTACCCGGCGAGGGTCCATTAACGTTGAGCATTAAAGTGAACTGTTTTTTTTTCCAAGCTGGGGCAATCTTGAATCGAATCCATAAGCTAACATTTTATTAATCCTATGCATTTAAGAAACCTTCTGCGCACGGGCACACCACAATAATTCAATCTGAGACTCCGTAATAAAAAAGTTCTAAAATTATATTCTCAGCTTTTGTTTCTTGGCGATATATATATATATATATATATATATATATATATATATATATATATATATATATATATATATATATATATATATATATATATGTGTGTGTGTGTGTGTGTGTGTGTGTGTGTGTACAGTGTAAATTGTGCAGTCAGCTATGACAATCTATAATAGATCTCACCAAAATTCAAGTTTGTTCAAGTTGAAATTTAGAAATACTTTAAGAATTCGCACCAGTAACCTCCCACTGAACGAAGTCAGTTATGTCTGAGACGAAAGGAGATAGAAGAATGGACATGTTGTAGAAGCAGATGCCTTGTTGACTACATTTGCGAATTAAATGTGCGATGAAAACTGGCAGCGATGAAAAATAAATAGCTATTTTAGTGACTGGGCACTGCTTTTCTGCTAGTGCTTCGACAGTAAAAAAACAAAAATGAAAGAAATGCGGTATATCAGACCCACTGAACATTTTATTTCGTATTTCGCTATTTTATATAATTGTAGTGCCTGACTATTTCCTTGCAAACACGTTCATATTCTCTTTTTATGTAAAACACCGAGATGAAAACTGTCTTTGCAACAGTAACGAGGATATAAAGCTTGCTTCCGAGTCGTGTAGTGGATAACTCATGACATTCCTCAAGCTCTAAATGTCTGTAAGCTAAGGATAAAAGACAGCCTTATCTTTCAAAGTTTTTCCCACTTTAGAGAATTTCCACTACTCAAGTGAGAAGCAAACCATTGTGCTTGGATGCATTTAGTAAGACGGCACAACATTTTTTGATATTATTATGTGCTACGTTATTTTCTTTGCATTTCTTACGGAGTATGAAGTTACTGTTCTTTGCAGCCCCATCTACACTCATTTTTCTGCTGCATGGCGGCTCATGAACTACAGGAAGTACCACTTTATTGACTGCCTATATCGATAGAAAAGAAAAATGCTGGTGGCTCTGCCTTGGAGGGAATTTTTAGAAGTTCTTTACATCAATGCGCCGAGTTGAGGCGTGGAGTCTTTTTGCCCACATCGGCTCTGTAGCGAAATTTGCAAATTAAAAACAGTGAACATTCCTCATGCATTTTCAGTCAGAAAGAAAGCCACGATTGGTCTGTACCGGAAAAATACCGGCAGGAGGAGCAAGCATCTGAGTTTTTAATGAGGAAATTTTTCCCTCGATTAATGTTCCTTGTCCTGTGACACGTAAATCGCTGAAATTGTTTTTTACAGCGCATATAAAAAACCCTAATAAAGAACGGACAGTCCCGGTGCAACGCCACAACTTAATTACAAAAGCTAGCCTTGCGATTTGCAAACCATACGTCGCATAAGTCATATAAATGAATTTTTCGGAGCCCTGTGCAAGTTTTGACCTACTGTAACTCTTTGTGCCGAAGGAGAAACTCCAAAAGCTTTTGCTGCTGATTGTGATAACGCATGAAACCACGTACTGCATAATTCATTTAAAGCACATTTATCGGCATACTAGTGACGTCCTAGTAGGCACTTTAGCTTAAACGCCAGACTGGGCGATATAAAAGAAACTTACTCTAAGTTTCTAAAAATGTGACGCTGTCTCCAACTGTTTCCTCAGAACCCTCTTCAAAACTCCACAAAGAGTGCCGTCCTATTGAGCTCACCCATATCCCCTGCTATAGCCAAAACACTTTTAGTACAGTAAAATAAAGAACGTCTGAACAAACACCGGTAGGCCTTCTGTAAATGAGCGAGCAGTGTCGAATACACAAACGCGAGATGCAAATATCACGCTGGGAGTGGAGGATAGGAAGCCAGAGCAGAGTACCAGACTGCCGTCCCACTCGTCGCCTGTCATCGGAAGTCTGAGACGTTCTTGTCTGCCAAATCAGAACTCCGAACAAAAACCACCTTTCCCGCAGTCCTCCGCCTCAGCCTCACACCGGGTCGATGCAGCGGAAACTGATTCATTAGCGGCAGTCGCCTGAGGCCGCGGCAAGAAGCACGAATGCCCTGGCGCAAGATACTTTGAGGATTTGTGGGAGCTGCCGAAAGGACGGATATGTCAGGCCATCAGAGAATTAAGCGAAGTGCCTCGGCACAAAGAACTGCGGATTTGTTCCTGAACAAAAATCCTCCAACCCCTTCGGTTGCTTTTTTTGTTGCAATTTAAGCTTATACGTTCGCACCCTTTTTCAGGACAGAGGAGCAGTCACTGCGATTATAAAACATACAAATAACATTGCACGCTTGCAGCGGAAACAAACAAATATAGACTATAACTCGTATGGCAGGAGAGACAGAAGAGCGCAATTTGCAGTAAAAAGAGCCAGGAGAGATGACACCAGGGAACAGCGTTTGTTGATTATGGGTTTGCTCGAGGACGTACCACGCCAGGTGCACTAGACGGGGCGGCTTCTATCATCGCTGCACTCCAGCTTTTCTAGTGGCCGCATGAATTAATTCCTTGTTTTCTGTTCTCGTTGCAGAAATATCGACTTCAAAGGGCAAAAGCGGAGACATACAATTTGTATTGGGGTGGTTTTTTAGCTCTGGTTATAATATACAAGTAAGCGGGCATATTCTGTAGCTGCAGCAGTTCAAAAGCCATCTATCGGTTCCCCTTTTATTAGCATCAACAGCAGCGCTGTAACTATGGTGAGCGCAAGAAAAATAATGTGCCTGGAAAATATTCATTACAAGGACACGTTGAGAGTGGTTGTGGAAACGTGGCGCCATTGTGTACCTCCTCTTCCTGGCTTCTGTCATTGCCTAATTTAAGCGTGTTGCAAGGACTGTGACGAAAGGCAAGAGAGGCTCACCCACGAAAGCTTTGATTGTTAACGTCGATTGGTCTCAATTCTACTCCCTATTGAATACGTCTTCACGAAGAACTGGCTCGAGCTACCTCTGAATATCTGAGCTGCCAGAAATTGAGCAATCCAAGCCTTCGAGATTAATGAGCACGGTGCAACGCGTGAAGGTTACGTCTCATGGGGAGCATAGTTTGGGCCCGGTCACACCAATGGAAGGATCAGCAAGTTTGTTTGAATGCAATCTTGGAACCATATTTCACAAAGGAACAAATATGTGATTCGTTTTCTTCGTCAGCTGTTTTGTAGCGTTATCCCATTTTTATATATGCCGACCGTTTCTCATAGCATTTACCCATCAGAAAGTACACAGAGATGTCATTTATAGAGTCAGAAAAATGTCAGAAAAACACCCCAATCTTGAGGTAGACCTTGGAAAGAAGGTGTGCCAGACGGTTATATTGCTTTTTGCAAGATAAATTAATCTAATTAATAAAGCAAACAAAATATGGAGTTATATTTTTCTATTAAAAAGTGCAGACAACGACGTGACAATTTTTTATTTCTTTTATTTTCTGGGTTGCTTTTTCTGCGTGGTACTCAACTCAAGTATCAGTTATCTGATGTAGTCTCATTTGCGTACTTTTACGCTGAATAATGTGGAGCTTGCTTACGAGTGACCAAGTCCTATTGTTATAGCACGAAAGAAGTGAGTGGCTTTCTACTAAATAGATGGATTATTCTCTCGTTTTATGAAATGACCATTTCTAGCTGCGCAACACATGAATTGCGAAAATCATTGGGCTCGCAACTTTCCCTTTTAGAACAGTAGCGATTCTTGTTGAGAAATGTCCTGCATCAACGCTTATTCTGGGTATAGCTCGATCATATATTCGTGGCTGCGAAATACAGCGGAGGTTTGAAATTGCTGCGAACATTAACGTTGCTGTAGAAATTGCGCAAAATTTACTTTCGCCATATCTCTTTTTTTTTGATGCAGAGAATCTTCGCAGGCCATTGGGTCGCATTTCCTTCGCCTTAGGGCATCCTTGCACGCCTTCCGCCACCACACTGCATACCCCCCACCCCCCCCGTCTCTCATTCAAAAGCTGCAGCCGCGTTTCTCGTAAAGCCTTCTATTTGTTTTCGACAACGAAAATGTGAGTCATAGCTTTAATTTGTACAGGCGTCTCATGTCGCACCACCCACTGTGCGATATCGTTCTCGAAGTTGGAGCAAAATGTGATACCTTGCACTTTTAAAAATAACAAGTTTTACTGTGTTCGACTCAAGTAGGCGCTTTGGTGTTACGCGAATGTGATCTTAGGAGAGAAGGCAGTGATAGCGCTAATATATGTTCTTTGAAACTTTGCATAGTAAAACTAAGGGTCGATATGCAAGTATCTGTCATGTTTTCCCTCCCTCTCCTCAAATTATTTCTACCTGCTGCTTGTGAAATTGTATTTCAGCATTTCAAAATAATCACAGAAGTCTATGGCGTAGACTGCATACAATCGGTCCTACAAAGGGCATGTCAAGAATGTTACCCGCTCGGTTCAGCAGCGGCGGGAGAGTTTGTAGTTCCTTTCAATAATTGTTACTTGTTATTACTGCTGTGCAGTAAATTTGTGCAAGAGATATAAATTCAATTTTTTTCAGAAATATTTGCATACACCCACGTGCGACTTGAAGAAAAGCACTGGTTTTGGATAGTCGTTCCCCGCTGTAAGTGCTTCTATGAACTTGGCGGAAAGAGTGGGAAAACGTGAAACAAACATGTTAATAGGGTGCGGGTGCTGCCGTGTGTTTCCGTGTCCCGTTCCGCCCACAGGTGTCTCTTCTGCGTTCTCGCGCCGTTTTCTCGGTGTTCACATCATCATTATCATCAGCCTTACTACACCCACTGCAGGGCAAAGGCCTCTCCCATGTCTCTCCAATTAACCCTATCCTTTGCCAGCTGCATCCACCCTTTGCCTGCAAACTTCTTAATCTCCTCCGCCCATCTAACCTGCTGCCGCCCCCTGCTACGCTTACTTTCTGTTGGAACCCACTCCGTTACCCTTAAAGACCAGCGGTTATCTTGCCTTCGCATTACATGCCCTGCTCAAGCCCATTTCCTTCTCTTGATTTCGACTAGGATGTCATTAACCCGTGTTTGTTCCCTCACCCACTCTGCCCGCTTCCGATCTCTTAACGTTACACCTATCATTTTTCTTTCCATGGCTCGCTGCGTTGTCCTTAACTTAAGCTGAACTCTTTTCATTAGCCTCAACGTTTCTGCCCCGTAGGTGAGTACCGGTAAGATTATGCTGTTGTACACTTTCCTCTTGACAGAAATTGGTAAACTATTTAGGTATTCTTATTATTTAGAATATTTAGGTATTCTCCATTTGTTCTTATTCCCAACTGTTCCCAATTCAGGCCTCGAAATACCTCCTGCAAACATGCGGTGAACAGCATTGGCGAGATCGTGTCTCCTTTGCCTGACGCCCTTCCTTATTGGAATTTTATTGCTGACTTTATGGAGGACTATAGTAGCTGTGCAGTTGCTATATATATCTTACAGTATTTTGACATAAGGCTCTTCTACCCCCTGATTACGCAACGCCTGTATGACTGCTGAGGTTTCCACTGAGTCGAATGCTTTCTCGTAATCAATGAAAGCTATATATAGAGGTTGGTTATATTCTGCGCATTTCTCTATCACCTCATTGATAGTGTGAATATGATCTATTGTGGAATATCCTTTACGAAAGCCTGCCTGATCATTTGGTTGATTAAAGTCTAACGTTGCCCTGACTCTATTAGCGATTACCTTAGTAAAAACTTTGTAGGCAACGGATAGTAAGCTGATCGGCCTGTAATTTTTCAAGTCCTTGGCATGTCCCTTCTTATGAATTAAGATAATGTTTGCATTCTTCCAAGCTTCTGGTACAGTCGAGGTCATAAGGCATTGCGTATACAGGGTGGCTAGTTTTTCTAGCACGATGTCCCCTCCATCCTTCAACAGATCTGCTGTTACCTGATTATCCCCAGCTGCTTTTCCCCTTTTCATTGCTTCTAAGGCTTTCTTTACTTCATCTTTTGTTACTGGCGGGATGACGCATTGCTGTGCACTGCTGTCTTTCTCATTAGCGCTCTGATTACATTGGCTACTGTACAGGTCTGTGTAGAACTCTTCGGCTACGTTAACTATCTTATTCATATTGCTAATGACACTGCCCTGCTTGTCTCTTAATGCATACATCTGGTTTTTACCTATGCCTAGTTTCCTCTTCACTGTTTTTAAGCTACCTCCGTTCTTTATAGCATGCTCGATTCTCTCTATATTAAACTTCCTTATGTCGGCTACCTTGCGCTTATTTATTACCTTTGATAGCTCCGTTAGTTCTATTCTATCCGTAGTGTTAGATGCCTTCATGTTTTGGCGCTTCTTAATCGGATCTTTCGTCACCTGAGATAGCTTCCCGGTATCTTTTCGAACTGTCCTACCTCCTACTTCTACTGCGCACTCCGTAATTATTGATGTCAGGTTATCGTGCATTGAATGAACATCAAGATCATCTTCCTCAGTTAAAGCCGAGTATCTGTTTTGCAGCGCTATCCTAAACTCCTGTGCTTTCCCTCTTACGGCTAACTCGTTAATGGTCTTCTTCTTCGCTAGCTTCTTCTATTCCCTCTTCAGGTGTAAGCTAATTCTAGACCTTACCATTCTATGGTCGCTGCAACGCACCCTTCCGAGGACGGCCACATCCTGAATGATGCCAGGTTTAGCGCATAGTATGAAGTCGATTTCATTTTTAATCTCACCATTGGGGCTCTTCCAGGTCCACTTCCTGTTTTCTCGTTTGCGGAAGAAGGTATTCATGATCCGTAAATTATTTCTATCCGCGAATTCGACTAATAACTCTCCCCTGCTATTTCTAGAGCCTATTCCATAGTCACCTACGACGTGGTCGTCAGCCTGCTTCTTGCCCACCTTCGCATTGAAGTCGCCCATCAGTACAGTGTACTGCGATTTTACTCTATTCATTGCTGATTCTACGTCCTCATAGAAGCTTTCAAAGGTCTGGTCATCATGGCTGGATGTGGGTGCGTAGGCCTGCACCACTTTCAGCTTGTACCTCCTATTCAGCCTAATTACTATAGCTGCTACCCTCTCGTTAATACTGTAAAACTCATCTACGTTGCCGGCTATATCCTTATGAATGAGGAAACCCACGCCTAGTTCTCGTCTATCCTCTAACCCGCGATAGCACAGTATGTGTCCGTCCTTTAGTACTGTATACGCCTCTCCTGTCCTCCTAACTTCGCTAAGCCCTATCACATCCCATTTAATTCCCGCTAGTTCCTCGAACAGCACTGCTAGGCTAGCCTCACTAGCTAAAGTTCTAGCGTTAAATGTTGCCAGGTTCAGATTCCAATGACGGCCTGTGTTCACATAAGGTACTTCAAAAAGAGCACACAACTGTTTCACACCGAGAAGATACTTTCGTCTAGTCTGCACGAGACTTCAAATTACTCCGGCGAGAGAAAGCATTCCGAAAAAGAATGATATTCCTTCTTCATATCTTTCCTGTAGCAATTGCTTCCAGGTTAGCTGCTACGAGAGGGCCCAGGCCCCGGTGAGAATGCCACTAAGCACATTCTGTCTTCCCACAAAAGTTATGGAATTGACTGTGTGCCAATCGCAATATTTCGCCCTCTTTTCCACACCTGAGCGCAGCGCAGTCGGCACGTTGATTGCATTACCGTGCGAGATTACGGTGGAACTGCGTGCCTTCGGCACCCTTGGCGCATTCCTCCGATCCCCGACGCAGGTAGCGCAGCCGCGTTTCCCTGCAAAATCTGCACCCGACCAGAATGTAGATATGAATATGCACCGACATCTGTAATGTTATTATGGTTTCGCGCCCCGCATTCGGTAGCCTGCTCTGCTGAGTTCTGAATTGCAGTGCTTTTGTATATATTACTCTATTGCACTGGCTCTCTCTGTGACCTGATTGCATTTTTTGAGGCCTTAGAAGGAACTAAGAAAGAGAAACCTGGCAGTTTCAAGAGCCTTGACGGCACACGGCACATTGACGTACGTTTGGAGAAGACTCGCTCAGGTACGAAACTGCCAACTGAGTGTTTTTCAGCTTTTGGCTAGTAGGATTTATTTCCAGCGTGCAGTTATAGCTTTAATGATTGAAGTCACATGGCGGAAACCGTTGGCTTCCATAGCTTCAAATTAATAAGTACTGAGAGCCTTGCTGGGTTCTGAGCATCTATACCACTAGCAACCACCAAGGTAGAAGTTCATAAATATGCAAAACTGAAAACGACGAGAGCAAGCTAACGCAATTTCTTGTGACGGTGCATATGCTTAGATGTGCAAGCAAAACTACGCTCCATTTGGTGCAATGCACAACAGGAATCCAAACGTGCAGGATGCAAACTAAAATGGAAGGCAGTGAATAACGCGGCGCCCTAGACAATTGTTGCTAAGATAGCATTAATTTGTTGTGATGACCGAACGAGGCGCCAGGAATGACGCCTGTTTAGAGGGAATGACGCTGGCGTTCCATGTAGAGTCACTGAACGGCTCATCGCCTATCCGGGCTGAGAGAAAACTGGATAGTCGTTGCTCAGAAGCAAACCGGAATGCCCTGACTATCCGTGACCCACTACATAGGCCGAAGTCTACTGTCGCCGCAACAAATAAACGTATTCTAGCCCCACTCTTTTTACGCGCGGTTAAGTTCAGCTGGTTAAAAGCCTTAGATTTCATGCTCCAGAGACCTTAGTTAGTGTTGACAAGGCTGTTAAGTTCAACGCGTCTGAAAGCGCGCATCACGCATCATTCAAGGAGATCATCAGATCCAGATGCTATGAAGTTAGACCTTTATCGGCAATAATTGCTGCGTTCAGTTTTATTATAAGAGTTGGTATTAAGACACTTAGCTGGTGGGAGAGAGAGAGAGGGTTTTATTGACGGGAAAGGCAGAGAGGTTGGCCGAAAAATGCCCGCCATCGTCTGGAAGGCGTTGAAGTAACGAGCGTTAGCTGCTCAGTGTACTAGACGAAGAAAGCGAAGAACGCGCCGCTCGTGTCGAGAAACGGAATGTACTACCCTTCGAAACGGGGTGGCTTGCCACCATGCTCGGATACGTGTGCACGCACGCCGCCTAGCGCCATCTATCAGAGAAATTACGATGCACGTCTACCCATTGTCGAGTCGCACCGCCCAAGATACGTCTCAGATGGTATGTGTTTCGTTTGGGGGTCAAGGTGGGCCTAGAATTCGGCTTGTCGTGCGATATGTTAACGCTTCAAATAATAATTGAATGCACACTAAGTTTAGCGGTTATTTACTTTTGGTTTTCTTTCTATAAAGCAAGCCATAGGGTTTTATTTGCCTACCAGATTCGGTGTACAACTGTCCACGGATGGGTGCCCGTTGTTGTCAGAGTACATATAGCGGAACGAATGCATGTTGTATAGCGGTCCCGTAACGGAGACAGTTTTCCTACCCGTTTTAAGATATTTTTTTGTGAGGAGAGAGGGCACAACCAATTTTAATGGCCGCCATCTTGGACTTCAGAAACCGTAACTAGGCCGCCATTTCGTCCCTTGACGTCATACTCACATAGTTCCACGTATATATCCACCTACCATGGCGTCATCATTGGCACACGGCAGGTGGTTGTTTCTACAATGCTATTGTAGATGGCGCTACAAGTCTCAATGCGAGATGCGCTGTTTTCTAGCTGCAGCCACAGATGACGCTTTGATCTCAGGGTGGTAGGAGGCCTCACGCAATCTCGAACCATGATGAGTAGTTGTTGCCACAGATGGCGCTCTTATCAAAGGTAATAGCGAACCCCGCGAAAATCTCGAAACGTGATGAGTAAGAGCTAACGCTCTTAAAAATAAGTATCTGGCCGTCTACTCTGCACTAGTGAGCGGGAAGGGGAAAAATGTTTTAGTTCACCTATGTTTAGTAATAAAGCTCTAATTGCTAAACATGTAGGGCTCGCGGTTTCGTCCGATGTCATGAGCCTCATAGATTGTATATCTTTAGTTGTGGAAAGTTTGCCATGCCAGGACTCAAATGCAACGTGCAAAGGTTCTCACTAACTACAGTCGTTTGAGTGTTGCATAATGGGCAACTTTTTCATGAGCACTTGAAACCGAAGTAATGGATTTCACACTCGCTGTTTATGTTGCTTTCTCTTTGTCTCAGTGACGCAGTTATGCGTTTAACGCCGTGTCACATCTTCGTCCATTGCCACTGCCTCCAGGTACCGTGCATCTTGCTCCGGGCCTCAGGTCGCATCACCAAACTTCACTGCCTAGCAGTTTTCACTTCATCATTTCGCTTTCTTTGCTGCGCTTAAGGTTCGATCAGTGTCCAAATCATTTTTACCTACCTCTTGCGCTACAAAAATGGGGGTAAGTCACACCTGGAAAACAGGTGCACCAAGCATCTTTACTAATTGTGGAACGGTGTTAACTCACTGAAAACACATGAACGAGAGAATTACTGAAACGTCTAAGGATGACAATGTCACTTGGGCAAATGCGCATCTCCTTTCATATAAATAAAGATCGCTAGATTGTTTTGTTTGTCGAATCCATTTACGTGATCTTATCATAATCGTTAGACACAAAAATAATGTCACCGAGGCCTAAATTTTGCGCTGTGTGTGTCTACTCGTTCACCGGTCCCTCAATTGTCTTGTTGCGCTACTGTTCGGGTGTAAGTAAAATGTATTCCCAATGAAAGAATTGAAGTACGGATATGCACCAAATTGATCTACGTAGTGATTTGCATGGAAGCCTAGCCGAAGCATTATCTTCAAAAAGCCTTTAAACCTACGCTCATCAGGAAAACATCCATCCGGCTTATCTTGAAGTCATGCATTGCATCTAACTGTATGCTGTGGAGCAAAACTAGCAACAAAAGTTACGATTATTTCCGGTTTATTTTCCATCTTTTCATATCGTTTCTGTACCCCTCCATTATGGCTGGTACAATTTGAGGCGTTCTCCTAACGAAAAACACTTTGCTACTTTCTGCAATCGTGCTCCTTCTACATTACGAGCATTCACCGAAACACACGAATAGCAAAAGCAGCAGCTGCTGCTAGGCATGACGCAAACGCCAAATTGCAGGTCGTTGCGTGGGCCGTCAGCCCGGTAGAGCGCACGCGTGAACGTAAAACATGCATAAGAAGTGTGCTACGAAAGGGAAAAGCCAATTACGTTTAACGTTGCGCTTGACTTCTTGCGCTCGTAAACCTGGACCGTAGAGTGACGTGCGTCTATTACGGGTAAAGCGTTTTGCCTCGCGGGTAGATCCGCTAAGTACAAGCTGCTCCAGCTAACGGTATCTGTTCCCTTCTTTTTTCATCTTTTAGCGGCCCAACTGCTTGTTGCATCCTCTCGTGCCCTATAACGTGCAGTTCCGCGCGGTTCTTGTGCAGTTCCGTGCGGTTCTCGCGTACGGCGCCGGCATCCTGATGAATAAAATGTCGCAAGCCTGCGCTGTGCGACTAAAACAAACTAAGATGTTACAAAACATAGCCTATCAGAATCAGAGAGGCCGGAAGGAAGAAACTAAGAGAACGATTACGACACTCTTTACAGTAAAGGGTGGAGCTGTTGTGGTGGAATTTCTGCGATATAATAAAGAAAGTTTGTTTTCTTTCCTCGTGCAAACTGAAGTAATGAAATGATTTGCCCATAAGCGGCAATTTGTGCGGCTGGACCTTGACGCCTCCTACGAGGGGCGTCTGCGCAAGTTGCGCGTTTTTGATTTCTTTCAACGCGTGCCTTAATCGTCTGTTCAATTATTTTTTTTATTATCATTTCTTCAGTACAGTACATAACATCACTGTCTGGATCCTTAGCCAAAGGCTAGTTATGGATCCATGCAATAAAAGCAAAGAGATTAGTGAGGACAAATGATTTCTACTGCATGCCAAAATAATACACATAAGAATGGTGGAAAAATGCAAAGCGTACAAGCAAGATGGTTCAAATTACAGAAATACAAGAGGGCTCATGACAAAAAAACATATGAAGACAGGAACAGCATTTTTTATACAAAATAAACGCAGTTGCCTTAGAAGTGAATATTCAATGACATATGAATGGCAAACCCAACATAGACGCTACAGAGAATAATAAGAGACAATCACTAAGCGATTTGCATTGTAAATCAGGTAATTATTTGTGACAGAAAAAAAGGTCTTTAGTGAAATATAAGGACTGGACGTTGCAAAGACTGCACAGGGGATTTTATTCCAAGTTTTTACCCCTTAATACTCGAAGCGGCGCTGGCCATAGTCATTGCGAGATGTAGGAACCAGAAATCTTCCCTGTGCTGCTGAACGGCTGTTAGTTGGGGCTCTATGGAATGTGTTCAAAGGAAAGGGGGAGGTGCCGGAGAGGACTCTTAGTACGAGTAGTGCAACGCGAAAATCTCGAAGCTGCAATGCCGGCATTATTTGGAGTCTAAAAAACAAAGGGCGAGAAGGCGTATATGGTGTTGTGCAAGTCATTATTCTCAGTGCCCGCTTCTGCAGGCGTAAAACAGGTTCAATGTAAGTGATGTAAGTGAACCCCCATGATTCTATACGGTAAGTTAATTGGGACTGAAAGAAGCTAAAGTATATTGTTTTTAGTGTGTGTATTTCGAAATGTCGCCAAGCTTTGGCCAGAACGAAACATGCATAAGATAGTTTGCTACGCAATTTTTCGATATGCGGTTTCCAGTTTAATGCAGCGTCTAAGGTTACACCCAAGTACTGAATAGCCTTAACTTCTTCAATTTCTTTATCTCCTATCGTTATTGCGGAGCAGGTATTCTGGTATTTTTTATAAGGGGATGCAAATATAATATATTTAGTCTTGCCTATGTTCAAAGTGAGTCTATTTGTTAAAAACCATTTATTGACTCTCTGAAGTTCTGAGTTTAAAGTATGCTTTGCTGTTTCAACGGAATTAGCGGTCACCAACAATGAGGTGTCGTCGGCGTACATAATGGCACGGGTATTTATTAGGCAATCGGGTAAGTTGTTTATGTAAAGTGTAAAAAGTATAGGCCCCAGTACTGAGCCCTGCGGAACACCTACGGAAATAGAACGCGAACTTGACGCGTGTTCGTCAATAATAACACACTGCCGTCGCCCAGTTAAATAGCTTCTAAAGAAATCGATTGATACACCTCTGAACCCATATCGTTCTAGTTTCTTGCATAAAATATCGAGATCCACAGTGTCGAATGCCTTCTTAATATCCAGGAATACACCAACAGAAATATTGTTATTATTGAGTGCTTCATTGATTGAGTCAGTTATAGAAAGCACAGCCGTGGTGGTCGATCTAAATTTCTGAAAACCATGTTGGGACGTTGACAGAATTGCATTTTTAGTCAGGAATTGCGTAATTCTTTTAGCCAATATTTTTTCAAACAGAGTGTTATTACAGCTAAGGATTGAGATCGGCTATAGTTTCCGAGTTCATTAGGATTCCCACTTTTGTAGATAGGGACTACCTTGGCGAGCTTCAAAATATCAGGATAGATGCCGGACAGAAACGCTTTATTAAATAAAGATGCTAAGGTGGCAGCTAGGACGCCACTGTTGTTTTTAATTATGGAAACCGGAATACCATCGAGACCCGTGGCCTTAGTAGCATCCATTGAATTAAGTGCACTCATTACTTCGTCACTGCTTATTTCTATAAAACCGAAGGTCTTTTCAAGATACTCAGGCAGAGAAGGTTCGTCTGTGATGCCTATACTTAAACGTAAATCAGCACCCACTGAGCAGAAATGATCGTTAAACTGATCTGATAGCAGGTGTTTATCTGGGGAAAGGGCCAGGTCAGGAAGTATTCGGTTTGATAGAGTAGGCTGAATTATCGAGTTCACTGTAGCCCAGAGTTTCTTAGAATTGCCGGCGCATGCGTTTATTTGGTTACTAAAATATAGCTTCTGTACACGCATAGTAGCAACAGCTTTATTTCGATGAATCTTATACTGAGCACTGTAATATGCGTTCCCTCTGTTTTGTTTCATTTTGGTGTGCCAGTGGTCGCGCGTTTTTATCATATTTAGCACAGCTGCTGTCATCCAAGGGCACATTGGATGTGTATAGTACGTTTTTTTCTTCGTAAAACTACAATAATTTATCACAGCTTTGATTCTATCGACACGGCTGCAGCAGTGTCATTGGCATTCATATCGGCGAGGTCTGCAAAGCTCATTTCAGAGAGCCTGAGTGCGCATTTTTGATAGTCAATTTTCTTCCTAAGCTCGCATGTGCTGTCAGAAGTTCTACGGCTATCTCTATCGTCTACGCGGTATAAGAAGGCAATCGCGAAGTGATCTGCCACTGCTGTATCATATGCCCCAGCCAAATAACTAGGTGGCACGAAATTGCATATCACATGGTCGAGGCATGTCGAGCTGGAACCTGCGATTCGGGTCGGAGTAGAGATAAGATTCGTAAATCCTTATGAAAATAACAGGTCAGTGTATTCCCTGTGGTTGGCACCTAAAGTATCAATATTAGTATCGCCGACGATGATTGCTTTTTTGTTCTTATCGGTTACGTGTATAAAAACAGATTCAAGATCATTCACAAACTTACTACGATCTGCGGGGGGGGGGGGGGCTCTATAAACAACACCAACCATGACACCTTCAAGTTCAACAAATAGAAATTCCGAACTGCTACTGACGGATGCGTTAAGATACGGATAGTCGCAGTGTACAAGGGTCTTTTTAATGTACAAACCTATCCCTCCTCCTCTATTGTTCGAAATGCGGGGACGGGACAGAAATACATAATTGGGAATGTTATAGCTTTCACCGGGCATCAGCCAGGTTTCTGTAATGGCTATAACATCGTAAAGAAAGCTGTGCTCTGCTACAAACGTACAAAGGCCGTCAAAATTTCTAGCTATGCTCCTTACATTGCAATGCAGTATATGGTGCGTGATTCATTTAACGTGAGAAATTTATGAGTGGTTCGTACAGTCAGCATTGCTCAATT
>JARKHS020035071.1:0-58870 GCA_030143305.2 Amblyomma americanum | reverse complement strand
GCTCCACTGCAACTACACTTCACCGAGATCAGTAATCGAACTCCTTCCATTCCTTATCCCTTCCTTCGCTGTACTGTGCAGGTATCCACTCGTCGTTTGCATGCAACAGCGTCACTTCTTAAAACTGCTTATAACTCCTACGCGGACGTGTCCAGAGCGTACGAGTGGCGTTTCAAAGCATTGAGGGGCGGCTTACGACCGCGCTTATGACAACAAAAACTGATTGGTGTGCGAGACGTGACGTGAATACATGTGGTGATCATCTAGTCAAGAGGAAGACGCCGGGATTCACGTGCGCCTCAGCCGAGAACGACGTAGGAAGCGTGAAGCACGCGCATGGAAAGGAATTACATTACCTGCCACACCACCACCCCCACGCAATGCTATTCATCAACTAGGTCTCAGGTTCCAGTGTGCTGCTTAGCCTTTACTCCAGTCGGTCCCATTCGCAGATGTTGGACACAAAGGATCATCCGGGTCCCATACAGTAATCCACAGGGGTGGCTAAATTTTTTAGCTTCTATAAAAAAATACTTACAAGGGTGAGCATACACTGGCTATTCAGCCAATGCAACAATTTATATTTCAAGCAATGTGAGAACCTAATCGCGTAGTAAAGCCGACACAACCGTATTGAATCACGCTTCTAATACAGGGCCTTCTACAGCTCATGTGCTCTGCGTATTCCAACGCAAGAACTACAGGTCCCTCGACCGACAAAGTGCCTATTGGAGATGTCTAAACAAAGCCAACATTACCACTGCATGTATTAATGTGGTCTTCTCCTCTATGCTCCCTCTCGCAAAAGGAAGTGGAATCCACTTATAGCATTTTCCACCTTGAGTCGCTTACAGATTAAAGTAGAATTCAACACAGGCTGGCGGCTATTAGAATGAACATGTTCCTTGGCCACGTGACATAGATTTGCAGCCTGACGCGTATGACTTCCTTTTCCAAGCGCAGATTTGGAGATTAATTTTCCCCTACGAGGAAGGATCAGTTCACGGTGTATCCCAAGCAAATGTCCCCTCCCACGGCATGCCAAAGAAATACCCGCGACACAGCGAACGCCGTATGAGTACGAAGGCGGCGAAGTGCGTAGATCACTCGAAAGCAGCGACATATTCAAATTTATGCTCCGATTAACTGTGATAAGTGTTATTTCACATTGGTTTTTAAGCCCATTTTCGCAAAGACGCTCGTGTCCAAAAACCAAGAACGTGTTTCAATTATGTACAGCAAAAGAATTAAGTCCGTGCTGTTTTGCGTAGATTGGAGACTTCTCTCGGCCTCCTCGTGTCGGCACTTTTGAAGATGCACGTTAAAACCTTGCCAAAGGCTTTGGACTGCTTGGTGCAGTGCTTCTATGTTCCCGACGATTGATTGCACCGAACGGAAAACTTTTTTCTATGTCGGTTGACTGAGCAAATTCCACCAAACTCACGATTTATCATAAAAAACGGTGTTAGATGAGCTATTCCCGTATATTCAAAGTGCTATTCGCCGGCAAAGTTTTTACTTTTGGAATGTAGTAGGGGCCATAAAAACAAAATTTTTGTCAGGTGAGAATCTGAAATCTTATAACAGAACAAGAGTGATTCTGATAGTGTTAAATTTCAAAGTGCGGCATCTCCAACGGCCAACTATAGGAGTTCACACATGCTGCGTTTTTTTTAAAAATAATTTCAACATTTACAAGCGCATGAGTTTCCCAAACTTCCACCTGTTAGCCAATGTGCCAAGGTAGAACCACTATTTCAAACCGAGAAGCGCTTTCAAAATTATGTCAATAACTGCAAGCTGTTAGTTTTGAAAGGATAAAAAACGAGTGCCAGTTCATTAGGACTTCCTGTTTAAAGTTGCCGGCATGTGATTCTAGCATTACCCGTCACAGCTACAGTCAGGCGAAGCGTGTTCTCCGATGGCAGTTTCGCAGAAATGCCAAAGGGTAATGCCTAAGTGCTGCCTTGGCAGTCCACGTGCGAGAATTCATTGCCAAAGCAAAATCGCTGTCTAGAGTCCTCCAGCGCTGAAACTGACAGCTTCCGTACGCACTGGAAATTTGGGATGGTTAAGCACGCTGAAGAATATCCTTGAAAACTTTGTGCCCTTGGATTGAACACGTGCTGACAACATATTATAGAGCATTTTGTCGCTTACGAATTGAGTTTTAACAAGGAAAATCACAACTTCTTCTTTGAGAGAATCAGCTTATCGAGTGCAATAAAATGTTCTAGGAGAACTTAACACTTGGCACTTCTTCATGCCGTGTCCATGATTTCCACCGCCTGCAAACAACTAGAATATTGGAGTAGCACGATGAAATAAAGCCTATTTTTTGTTTAAAATATTCAAAATTGTTTCCTAAGATGTAAAATAGACATTTCACCTAAGGATTGCTTTATGAAATCATCTATCTCTTTTTATGTCCGCGCCAAGCCAGAACAAAAGTACAGTTAGCTACACGAAGAGATCAATAATGATATGTTAAGTTCCTGACTGTTCACGACGGGGTGTTATGGGAAGTATGAGGACCTGTTCTCGCACTGAGCAGTAGAAAGGAGTGCACCGAGATTTAACCTGCCTTTAAATTCTTCAGAATTGGGAATTGCCTATTTCAAATCTGTTTTCATGAAAAATGAACCGATATTACAGCAAATTTTTAGTCGTGCTTCAAAATTTTGTTTTTAATTTGAGGCGAAAAAGAACTTTGGATGTCACTTAGAGGAAAATTGTGATATGATGAAATAATGCTTAGGAAATTTTCAAGAAATCTAACAGAATCCAGGTTTATTTCGAATTATTGCAAACTGCTTCCATGAATGAGCAATGCCGAGCCCGGAGAAAACTTTCCAGGAAAACATTGATGTTTATTAGAATTCAGAAGAAAAATTAAAATTAGTTTCTAGAAATGCTTCAAGTCATGCGTACAGATCAGCAAGGCACCGTTCGCCTGCCATAAGCAGCCGGAGAGGGCACATTTGGGTGTTTATTTCAATTGCGCAAATATCCGCTACAAAGCAGCCGTGATATTTATGGCGTGGTATTTCAGGCGTACGCAAAAATTATCCTGTCTGGCTGGACATATACCAGCAGTAGCTAGCGAAGATTTTCGCACAGCTCCTTCTGTGACTAGCTCTTTAACATCTCGTGTCACGTACGCTATTAGGATTGGACATGGCACCAATAAGTGCTCTCAAAAAGACGGTTGTTGCAGAAGCTCGTTTGGTACAGTATCTGGTGCTGCATGACGAAGCATGGGTTTGGTTACTGACGCCGCCTGGACTCAATTCCGTATACTATATTAAATATATGGCATCTAGAGTTAATAAATTATCTTTTTTCGCCTCCAAAAAAAAGGGAAATTCAAAAATGCAACTAGTTTTTCACTTCACTACGGCGCGACTAATGGGCACTAAGAACGAGGCGCAAGAACGACACATACAGACAGGACGCGAAGTATCAACTTATTTTAATGAGTTTGAAATTAATTTTACATGGATTGTTAAAAGAGCACAGAAAATGAAAGAACATATAAAAATTGTTGTGTCAGGGTGCATGTGCTAGCTTCTTTTCGTCTCTGGTTGATGGGCATGCACGGAGAGTCCAAGTTTTTAACTCCAATTGTAATTCGCCGGTCAGATGACGTAACTTCCCTCCATGCAATGATTTATTTTCATGGCCAAAACATTTTCGGCCGATCAGGCTTTTAATGCTGTCATAATAAAAATGTCTTGTGCTTTGCATAGTTTGAGACTGTTGTGCTCTATCGCATTATTCATGCCATTTACCGAACTGGCAATTAAATTCTGGGCATGTTTTGGGGACATTTTTCGGAGTGAAACAGATGGCGGAGCTCCCCTCTGACGCTCAAGGCAAGTTTTCAGTCTTGTGAGCCGACATTCGTAGTTCATAATCTTGTCAGAACATGCAAGTCTTAGCTCCTAGCTAGGAGCTAAAGGGAGCGCGGAATTTATACGCAGTTAGTATTCAGTTTTACAACTTATTAATCAGACATCACAGCTCTATGCATTTCACAAATAGTTTAACTGCACTGTGAATCCGAGAGAAATTGAAGAAAAATCCACTTCCCTCTGCAAAAGCTAACAAACGATTATGATATGGTGAGCATACGGCTATGATACCATGAGCATATTAATTACTGCTTGCGTTCACAGAAAAGGTGAAGTTGATGCGGTTTACTCGTTCTGATACATAAGTATTTTTGGTGGTTGTACGCGTGAGGTGTTTCAGTGAAAAGTGTCCACATTTATGAGAGCAGCCCAAAAAGAAGCGATTAAGAAATGCTCCCTCTGCTTATCTTACATCAGCTACTCTTACTCCTCTCAGGAACAGATCACAGCGCGTAATTTTCTTCTGATCGTAGCCGAACCAGGTTCGAAGCACGAACGCACGAACGCAAATAAAAACCACAGGGTGGCTGCGAGTTTGCTACATCACTGACACAGCATGAGCAGGCTTTTGATCGTGAAGGAATGGAGGCATACTGGAAGTGGTAAAAGTGTCCTCCAGGATGTGGGAGGTGCTTGGATGTGCGGGATGCGCTTCGTGAGAGCTGCGAAGAATGCAGGTGGGAAGTGGATTTTTAGAAGTGGGAGCCCTGCAGAGGTCTTGCACAGGCCGATGCCAAAGACGGAAAACCTGCGAAAAAACTAAGAACAGCTGACGCTCAAACGACCAGGCCACCACAGCGGGGGTCTGTCTGGTGGTTATAACGTCTATACCGTATTCAAAAAATGCTGGATGGCAGGTGCTCCGGGCCTCGAATATGAGCGATGCATTTTAACCAGTGTGTTGGCGGTAGTAGGGATGCGGCCCTCTGCCACCTGCTCTAAACTGAGGAATGAATCTACGATTATCAAACTCATTAAAATAAAGTCAGCTCCAGAAGGAAATGAAATAATCTAAATTCCCGAGTAGCCTCGCGTGTCAGTCAAAGTTACTATTATCTCATAATCACTTTTTATGATCTTACTAGAACCGCATCATTGTGGATGCTCGCTTAGAACCCCTTTACGGCATGAAAGCTAGTTCAAGCGCTCGTATATCGGCCTGTCTTTGCGCGGGACTGCAACACGTTTGCGTAGGAGTGTTCTCAGGACAAGAGGTCGTTCTCGATGAAAACCCGCTGATACCGCGTGGAGCCATAGATGGCTTAATTATTTCGCCAAAACCCGGTTTTTTGCTGTTATTGGTAAGAGAGCATTACCAGTGAAAATTAAATCACACAGCCAAATAAAAACGAACTCTTGCTAAACCAAATTCTCAGCAAAGACACCTTGCCGAAAGAGTGAGTGAGCTTCAAGCCAATAACCACTATGTTCAATGACTTTTTTTGAACTGTTTATGATGATGATAATTGTGGATTTCATGGCGCAAGCGCATCTATGGCCGAAGAGCGCCATGACACAAGTTATTTTAGATGACTCAAGATAGAGTCAAAGACCCATTTCCCAAGCATTTCACCCCTCATAAGCCGAGCACTAGGCCAGGAGAAAACTTGTACCTATTGTATCACCGGTGGGTGCCTGATGGCACTGGGGATCGAACCCCGCACCTCCCACATGCGAGGCGGATGCTTAATCCGTGAAAACTGACTCTCCAGCTTATTCTGGGTGTGTTAATATTTTTCCGCATGCGAATGACACATTTATGCTTAATAAACACATAAAGATATGTCCTGTCGCTCAGTAAAAGTATCCCCTGCTTCGGCAAATATTTAAAAAGAGGGTAAGCCCATCGCTTTAGGTGTGAGTCTATAACGGCGCCACGTTTTCAGGGGAAGCACTCCGTCGCGTCCAAAGCAATATCGTTCGCTCACAGCAAATACCTTCAACAGCAGCCCATAAATAAAATCCGGCTAGAAACACAGGCGAAGTTGTGAACGATGCTTGTGTATAAATGGCAACGAAGAAACTGGAACAAGTCTCTTTCTACTGATAGCGTAGACAGCGATAGCAAAATAACTTGTCCTGTATAAAAGCAGTTATATATAGCATTGCAAAATAAGAAATAAGAACAACCCTGGAACTGATCAACAGCAGCAAAGAAAAACGCGCTAGTTTCTGCCGGGACCTGAACTTATACAAATGCCTGTACGTGCGCTCGTGTCAGTTGGACGCCGAGGGATAGTGTGCGAGCGCGGAAGTTTGAAATGTGTGTTGGGCATCAATTACGTGCAGTTCATGTAGGCACCAACCTTCCGTATTTTCACGTCTTCTGACGTGCTCGGGCTTTTTTAATATTTACTCTTCCTTTTTCCGCGGGATCGACCCCACCAGGCTTGTTAAGTCAGGAAACGGCTGGCTGGAGCGACATTAACCTCAGCCTGAAGAGTAAATTGGGGCCTGGGCGTTCGCGCTGTTGCCGATGTCAGGTAATTATTCGCCCAGCTCGCACCCATCTCCAGCGCTTGCCTATTTTAGGGAATGCAGCTGTTCATTTCGGATATAGGAGGAAAGTGCACATTCATATTTAAATAGAGATTCATTGATGGGCAGAAATTTCGGAGGCGCTACAATGAGAAAAGCAATTTTTCGGTCACTAAAACGAAGCACGGCGAATTCTCCGACCTCTTCAGTCGAATGCTCCATCAGTGTTTATCAACCAACCGTAATCGAGCAGGCTTGAAGTCCGATAGCAGTCGGTTATGAACAAAAATCTCTCTCTTAGTTTACTAAGCACCATCAGATTTTTTTTTCAGCGCAGAACCTATTCACAGGACGTGAGATAGACGCTGAAACCTCTGTCGTTTAGCTAAAACCTCGTATCATGTTCGCCAATGTGATCTAATTTGGCAAAAATACTGATGCGCTTGCGGTGCCGAAAAGCGTATTGAACAGCACTTAGTGAAATGACTTTGATATCGAAGTGAGTTGTAGTCTTTCAGAAGAGCATACCGACATGCACCGCAACTTACCGTCATTTTTAGAGTGCGCCTCCTTGCCGCACGTTCGTGGGTTGAGCCGCGTCGGCGTTGTAGACGTAACCGAGAGCGAGGGGAAGGAGAGGAGGAGTGCGAGGGTACCGTGGTAGGCGCTCTCTTACACTTGCACGTGCCAGCCGCGCGGCTGCTTGCCTCCCTCCCCCCACACGATGATCCCATTCAATTAATATGGGTCACAACTCACACGGGTCACCCATGTAACCAAGCATCCCACTCCTTTGGTCGAGGACACTTCAGGTGAGCAGGGCCTGCCACTGCCGGGGGGGGGGGGGGACGCTCATTAGAGCATGGTCTCGTATCACAAAACTCCCTCCATTATCGCGATCAGCGAACCATCTGCCCCCTCCTTACCAACCTCTCACTAAACTACTACAGGTGACCTAGCTCCTGTCTTTGTCCCGTACGTTCCCATCCCCTGCATTCTTAGCTTTGATCCTCCAGGACAGCCCTCGCCAGAGTGTACCGCATGTGGGGCACCTACAGCTTACTTCAATCACATTACGTTTCAATGCTCGGAGTTCCTCTCTCATGCTACTTGAGAGCTCTCAGACCTCGAGCGATTAGAGCCTGCGGTGTCCAGCTCTGGCTGGCCGTTCAAAAGCGGCTAGTGAACTGGGCCTCGGGAGTCTGCTGGGAAGCACCAACTTCCGGCCACAACACGTAGCCAAGAGACGAGCCGTCATTAGTGTGCGCCCAACTTAAGGCTCCCAATATTGCAATAAAGTTTTCACCATCACCACCACCACGACAAGAGCGGGGTCCCGAGCGGGACCCTGCGAATTTTTTGCTATTGTGCTTACTTATAGTAGGGATAAACTCTGGGCTTGATGTCTTTCAAATGCCGTCATAATCGCCACACTCCACAGGTATCGCTTTTAAATCAAAGCGCGAAGCTTAAGGATCACGGTGCTTTATGAACTGGTCACACACAAATGAAAGTGCGCAGCTGACTGGACAACATGAACGCCTACTTAGGCCTCGCACATGTCAAATATAAATCTGATAATGAACACCTTTTTTCTGTTTGCAGCGAAGAGGTTGAAAAATATAGCCAAGTAACCAATTAATATTCAACTTTAAGCAACACCAAGAGATAATTCCACGCCGGTATAGTCGTAGTAGGAAAGACGAGAGGTATCAACAGAAACGGCAGAGCTCCCAAACAGCTATATCTACCTTAGTAAGTATCAACTCTTCCTTTCCCTGAAAGCGTTTACGTAGCAAAAAAGCCTAAATAATTACCATTTTCGATTCATGCAGTCACGAGATGAATGTGGCCGCCCATGAAAAACAAAATGTGGTTGCATTTTTTTTACCATTTAGCTTGGCACCAGGTATTTGCGTCAAATTTACAGGCGCCACATTATAATTACTGCCTTATGACCTCCAGATTACAATTATATCTATATATGAGATTCTGAAGATAGCATAAGTACCGAGTGAAGTCCAGAACACAAAGGCTTTTTTGAAGTTCACAGAAATCATATTCTTCCACTGACCAATTCATGCATGTCTTCTGAGGCAAACAGAAGGCCATTATAATTTAGCATAACAAACGGCATACATAGCTGAATAGAACTATTTTATTATCATTACAAGGTGGGACTCTGGTAGCAGTAACAATCTACCAAAAAAAGCGATCGACTCTTGGCAGCGTTCAATAACCAGCCTTAGCTAACACTCAACGCTCTGCGACACCGCCTGGTGGCCGAATTCAACAGCCCGTTGAGTTTCATGCTAGGTGCACGATATTTTCTCAATCCCCTCGAACAGTTTCGCGGCTACCATTGCGGCCATGCATTAACTTCCAACAGCATACATATCTGGTTTCCGTTTGAAATTTCAAGTTTAAAAGGCACTAGAAAGCGGCCACAGTATATTCTTTAGTAGTGTGCAGCAGAAACCAAGCATAGAAAGTGGCGCACTCTGCTAGAAAACTTAGCCCACGTATCTTTACTAGAATAGCGCCTGCAATTACTTTTTAATGATGAATGCAACATGGACGCTTCCTAAATACTCCTCCACATCTCTTTCAACTAGCGCCATAACTTAGGTGACACTCATAAAAACGTCTGAAGAATTATTCAAACATGATAACAGAAAGAACCTAGAAGGGAATAGCCGAACTGACGAGGTAGCAATGAATAGAACCTTCAGCCGAGAAACTGCATTCTGCTGCGTTCCCTTCATTGCACAGAACTAACATCTGGATAAAAGCAAGAGAAAGGCGCATCGTAAGAGCTTTGGCGATAGCTCCACGAAAGCTTCTTTCCTTTCAGCTATTGGAGTGCTTGTACCCGTTCCAGCGCCGACCACAGCGATGCATAATTCATGCTGACTTTTCGCTTCTGGTCGCGACGGCGCAGACCAGACGAGTACAGCGGTATATGGGATGAAAAATACAGCAGAAGCAGATATAGCACGGAGAAAGTGGGCTGTGCATTGAAGTAGCAATGCGTGGAGCCTTTCTCGCCAGACCTTCTTTTCTCAATGCTGTTTGACCCTGCTGACGGTGCCCATCATAGTCGCTTGGAGGTAGTTTCTAGCGAAAAAGGATGCAAGGCGTGCGTGTAAAGCAGGAACAGGGTAAACAGGCCGCGTGTGAGCAAGAGGCAGAATACAGAAGCTGAGAAAAGAAAGCCATGCGGCCATGTTAGGAGGCTGACGTTCCAGTTAAGTGCATCTCCCAACTTTAAAGAATGCACTACGACGGGGAAAACGGTCCGTCGAATACCGCAGACGTTTGCATAAAGTTACGTTCATTATGTTTTTCGGACGTGAACTTTGAACAGCGATCTTTCCGGTCGGGATGTAAACAAGAGGGCGAACAGTGCAGAAGTTATGGGTATTAATGACAAGAAGAAATAGCTGATCGCTTGATTTGAAACAGAAAACATGCAATGTTCGTGTACCTAATACAAATGCACGGCTTGTGTGCCACTCTATATCTGAGAATGCGGAAAAAAATAGAAACAAACAAGTTAAATTGAAAGATGTGAGAGAAATGAACACCGCGAGGGTGGGGTTACACAGGCGTGCTTTACGTCCCATGATGACCATCCTTAGTGGCCCTGTGCTGCTGTAGGATACGCCAGATGCGTGTCTACGCTCGCGGTCACGTTTGGGTCGTTTCGGCATGTCCTGCTGCTGGCTCGTTCATGCCTAAGCCCTACCACGCTTTCTATAAGTTTGTAGCACACTCTATGTTGTTGGGACTCATATCATAGCGCTTAGGGGCTGACTCCTCTCAATCTTTTGTTATGCTTGCCATGGGTGCGATTGATTTGTTAACGCAATTTGAAGTGATTCCGATTTTTCGATCCTGATGGAAAATTACCGTGCACTAATATTTCTTGTACATACAGCTACTACAATGTTCCCAACAGCAATGTGACCCCACGGAGATGTTGACAACAGTTCTTTAAAAGTCAGTGAAGACTTTTTGGAACGTCTGGTCAAGTCGGTGTAATGGTGGATGCCAGTGCTTGACTAAAGCTGTTATCGTCTCCATAGCGAAATAAGACTTTTGAGCGATTCCACCGGTGGGCTCTCATGCAGCAAAGTATTTTCAGAGCGGCTGCGGCTCGGTACAGTTATCAGCAGTTATGAAGTAATGCCTTAGTGGATCTCATGCTTTTCATTACATCTCATGTTGATGAAAGTTTCGCGGTGACCCAGACGTTGCAAGTCATTAGTTATTACCGCGCCGCGGTGGTTTCGCTTCAAGACAGTTTATTCTTTTTTGCGTAAGCTCATTACTGCTGCCTTAGTCAAGGATGGGCAACTTTCCTTTCATCGGGACTCTTCTCAGTGGTTCTGGTGTGTGCTGCGCATTTTTTTGGAGCATCGGCTCCATTTTTAGTAGAGGTTTACAGGAATTCGTGGTGGCGGTAACCTAGGCCTAACTCTGGACTGTCTACGCGTCAGTGCCTAGAACACCAGTGCTCGGCGTTCAGCATGGCACAATCGGACGCTTCCGCGAGCTGCCAATCTGGATACAGCTACTTCAAACCAGTGAACGCCATGTTACAGGTGCATATTATGCTTCAATCCAGTCGCCCCGGGGAACGAGTTGGATCAACCAGCTGAAGACGACCAGACCTTGGGTGACGAAGACGGCATATCTACAAATTGGGAGCGTTGACGCCCCAGCAAGCGCTACAAGATGACCCATGAAGACAGGGTGAGTCGGCCCCGCTTTGCACTGATAATGAGGCCCACACAAACATTTAAGGCAAGCAATACTCCTGGCAACGCAATAGCCAAAGCTATAGAAATGATGGCTCCGATTGATGAGTTAGCTGAGCTGGCAACTGTGCTGTGACGACGTCGCCAACAGCATCGTTGTCACAGTTTATTATGAAGAGCATGCAGATAAGATAATCGGGCTAACTCGTCTCACTTAGAAAGATGAAAACCTTGTCATCGTCGTTGCAATTAAGGTAGAACGCGTAATTCCTAAGAAGAACGCCGTGCGCGGTGTTATCCGCATCGACCCGCAACACGACAGGGAAACGATATTTCAGAGGCTTCGCTGCGAACAAGCAGAAATCATCAAAGTACCGAAGATGGGCAAAAAATTAAAGCTATCGTCACATTAAATGCAGCTTCACTGCCAAAAGCAGTCAAGTACTACATGGAGATTACAAAGGTAGAGGAATATCGGCCTAAATGTATGGTTTGCTATCATTGGCATAACATTGGCCATATGGCAAAGTACTACCCCGAGGACAATGTGTGCAAAGACTGCGGCCGCAGTCACACCCCCGAGGAGCAGTGCGATGATGAGCCATTTTGCTCGTCGTGAAAAACATCGGGGCACATTGCGGCGAGCTGCGCTTGTCCCAGCAGAGTGCCGCCAACTCCTTCTGAGACGCCGGCAACTGCTCCAGAGACGCCTGGATCCGGAGCAGCATCGCAAAAAGCAGGCGGTCGGTGCGCTGACACAGCAGCTGGGAAACTCTCAAAATTGGCTCGTAATAGTAAAGTTAATGTTGTACAAGAGAGTAACTTCGTCAACGCTGTTCAGCAGGAGATAGCGCAGCTGCGCACAGAAATTCAGTGTCTAAAATCCCAGACAACCAGGAAAAGTGATCAATCGCTCTCATCGTTGCGCAGCTACGTCACAAGACCGAGGCGATCTAAAAGCGTGCATAGAAATGTCAAACAAAAAACCGCGGCAAGCAAAGCACCATTGGATACTGAGACTTAGCTCTCACAAATAGCAGCGCAATTCAAATACGAGGCCACCCGAGCGATTAAAAAGAAATGAAGGTCCTGCAACAAGACTTCAAGTCTCAGTTTTCCACACTCGAGCTAACAATGAAGTTTTGGCATCACACGTTGAAATTCTCCTTAATAAGGAAAAGTGTGACACCACGCAAAATGAGAGCCAGGTCTCAACGACCGGCTCAAGCTCAACAACCATCTTCATATTGGGCTCGGGGAGCGTTGTACAGCAGAATTACCGAAGGTTTTGCAAAAACGACCCTGTCCTCAAATCTCGCATTAAAATGCGAAACCGTTAGCCATCCTGCTTCAAGAAACGCGAGGACCATGTACCGTTCCAGGGTACAGAGTGTTCACAGATCCTGCTATAGAATACAAGGCAAAGGACACGAGTGACGTTATAGTAATTAGTCAGGCTGAAGTCCTTAAACGCACAGATTGCAAGACGACGCAGATCCCGCTTTCTCGAGCCAGTTAAAAAATATCGAGAGGTCGTCATTGTAAAGATGAAATCTCCGGGCCGTAAACCAAAACTTTTTGTGTCTGTTTACTACAGGCCTCTTACCACACAGCTCAGGGCTGACAAATATGAATGGTTTACACAACTGATTGCAACCGATCACCACAGTCCAGATAATGTTGGCGGTGACCTCAATGTCAGAAACGTTCTTGAGGGTTACTCCATGACCGGCTGCAGGGGGCGTCGTCTCGAAGAAGCCAAGGAGTTTTCTAACCTACGCCTTTGTAACGAGCCACATGTGCTCACGCGTGTCGGCCTCCACGCTAGACAAGCCGACACTACACTGGACCTCAGTTTTGCAACCCCTGGCGCTGTAAAACACAGGGCATTTTTAGATACTACATGGAACAGTGATCACTTCCCCATTGCCATCCGTGTCAACAACAAACGGCTTCAAGCCAAGAAGACCTTGCCCTCACGTGACTGGCAGCGCTTTCTTGAATAGTCGCAACATTTTAAATGCCGTAGCTTCCAACAATTTGTCCATGAGGACACCACAGCTAAAGCGATGGCGACAGAAGAAATAGAATGTAGCGACTCAACCACTCGTCTCGACAACCGCTTAGTCAGCCTGTGGAAACGTGCCTCTGTCCTCACGAACCGCTGCCGTACACGCGGCAGGTGCCACAAGGATCTTCTAAAACTTCGTCGCCACTACAATACCATACGCTACTACACACTTCTCTTAGACGGAGAAAACTGGCAGCACGTCTGCGGCGCAGTGGGGCAAGAAAAGGGGCTCCGTAAACTACGGGCCATTTACAGAAGCCTTGCTGCAAACGGGAAAAAGCGGACTTCCATTTTCGCAGAGCTCTCCCGACCTTCTTTCCGCATGCTGCAGACCAACCTCCTGATAACCTTCTCCCCGTTTTTGTGTCTACGCTAGATCCAGAACATGACAAGCTGTTCACAATATGGGAAATGTCAGCTGCCCTCGCTCAGGGAAAGAGCCACTCAGCCCCAGGGCACGACGGCGTCAGCTGGCAGATGCTTAGAAATCTTAGTATTGCCGCTAGAGCGCAAATTCTAGAAATCGTAAATACCTCATGGGAGGCAGGAGATGTGCCGGAGCAGCTCAAACTAACGCTGGTTAACCCCATACCAAAGGCTGGAAAAGATCTTGCATCATTTCCAACCTGAGACCATTTGCTCTCACTTTCACCGTGTGCAAATTGATTTAGCGAATAATAAACAATAGTATTCAATATTACCTGGAATACGCCACAACTTGGTACCACCCTGTGCAAACCAGCTTTCGCCACAATTTGAGCACACAAGATTGCTGATGGCTGCTTCGGCGAGTTATTAATTGAACTTCCCGACACCTCGTGCCTGATTACGTCCTCGCGGTCGACATGAGAGAAACTTTTGACAGCGTAGATCAATACGTCCTCCTTGCAGAGCTTGCCCAAGCCTACCCCAGTCAACGGTCGCTGAACTGGATACGGAACTTTGTCCAGAGCAGACCCAAACGTCTCAAATGTGGTAGCCAAAAATGGACCCTTCGCACATACTGCCTTGGCAGGGGAGTTCTTCAGGGCTCAACCCTCGGCCCTTTGCTGTTTAACTTAGCAATGGTAATGGCAACATGACGCCTAGAACAATACAATGCAGCAAGATTCGCAATATGTGCGGACGACGTAACAGTGTGGGTCGAGACCAATGATTATGAGTCCGCTGATCACATGCAAGCAGAGCTGCAGGCTGTGGTGCATAGCCTGGAGAACTCGCTAACAGAGCTGGGCCTTGAACTGGCACCTGACAAGACTGAATTTCTCAGCATTGATGGCAGGACTCGTACTAACCCGTCCCAACAGTTGCATCTTCTCATGGCAGACCAGGTGCTCACTTCTCATAACGGATCACTCAAGCTTCTCGGTGTGCCCTTCAGCAGCTGTTACAGTCCTCGTACTTGGACCAAACGTCTCAAGAGAACCTGAAAAAGTACCCTACATCTCATCGCTCAAATGTCAAACAAGTACGGTGTTGCAAGGCAGAAGGCTTGTCAGACGCTGGCTCGCGCGGTAGCAGTTGGCAAGGCTCTCTACGGCGCCGACTGGCACGAACTGAGCACGAAAATCCATGAAGACCTAGCTCGTCTGCATAGGCCCGCGTTACGCACTGTAACAGACCTACCACGACATACGCGAATCCGGGCAGTAAAGGAAGCGGTGGCCCTTCCTCCTATACACAAAATCATCGAGGAAGCTGTAAATGGGCACGCAACACGCAGAACTTGCACGAAAGGGGACGCGCTTAGGAACGCTGGGACCGCTAACTCTCGGCACTGTTGATTACGAAGGCCGGCTCTGCCCTGGCTTCGTCCACACCTCTGCGGCTACAGGCGTACGGCTCCACTCAGAACAGAAACGGCGGCACGCCCCCCCCCCCCCCCCCCTAGCTCGACACATGGCCGTTGATAGAGATAAATATGATGAGGACATATACGTAGATGCATCCCTTAAAGACAGCGCCATATCAATGGCATGGTGCAGCCGTGAGAATCTCAATTTCAACGGCTGCCGTAGTATTCGTGCACCAGATGGGTACATAAATGAAGGGGAGCTGCTGGGTATATACGGCACTCTACTGCTGGTGGAAAACGTTCTGGTCGGCAATCAATTGCTATAATCTGACATCTCGCGCAAACTCCGACTACTTTCTGATTCACATGAAGCTGTACGCGAGCTTCACAAACCATTCTCGACCCACCCAATTGCACAGGAGATTACTTCTATAATCAGGACCCTATCAGCACGCAACGTGAGCATCCGCCTCGCGTGGATCCATAGACACACGGGCGATGACGACGGGAACCAGTCCGCTCACAGCGCTGCTCGGGTTTGTGTCTCAATCCTTCCTTCGCTGGAATACCCCGCCGTTACCGACGACCCTGCTGATATGTCGAACAACTTGTCTGTCCTAACGTGCAGACCATAGAGCGTGCCAGACAGAGAAGCCGCGCACGACTTACGGCTGTTACACCACATGGCCACCTTGATACCTCAGCCTCTCTCACATGACATGAGCAGATCTTCATTATAACATCATCGCCGATGCCGCTTACACGCCAAACATCATCCGTAAATGGCTTACCGGCCCTCGCTGGCATGAAGGGGGCAATATTGACGTTGTGAAGCGCCCGTAATGTGGCTGTACGTGTCGTGCTGACCTGTACCACCTGGTTCGGCATTGTTCAGAGTTCCGCAAGGGACGCGACGACCTCGTCGCCAAGCATGGTTTTCCCACCGATGGCGAGGACTTTCGTGCATTGACCAGAGCCGGAGTGAACAGCATCTGGGCAGATATTGGCAAATATGCTAAGTGGCCTCTACAAAGCAGTGTAAAGCGTGGCCCATGCCGTCCCTTCATGTATCAAAAGACCCCTACTTTTCCCTTCCTTAACAACCCAATTCCCCAACAAACGGCCTTAAGCCTCCCTCTCTAAACAAACAGCTCATTCATTCATTCATTCATTCCTTCATCGACTTCGATTCTGTGGCACTCTGCTTGCACTGGTGCACACCAGAATGGTCGCAGATAATAACCTTATAATATTCTCGGCCAATATGCACCATTAGGTGCGATTTATAGAAGTTGAAGCGATGGTAGGTGTTTCCAAACAGGTGCTTAAGCGACGAAAGGATTGCTGTCGCTTGCGGGAGATCAAACAGTGATATTCGACACAAATAATCGCGTGCACACGCAGTCCAATGATTGAGGAAGCGTATTTTCTACGCTTAAAAAGAGTGTTAGAATCATTTAAAGCACCTACTGAGGGTGTTTCTAGTTGCATGACTAACTAGTGCAGGGTTTGTGTCGGTGTAAGGACCCAAAATTTAAGGGGAAGACCACTCTGCTATCTATTCCTTGTTTCTGCTTAGGGTTAGATCGGGTGAGGCGTCTATGTGAACGCTGCTGGCCTTCCGTGAGGGCGCATTAGGGTCAGTGTGCAGTGTTAGTCCTATTGTTTGTACGTCTTCCCATAGTTATATGCCTTTCGTGTCTTGTCTCATGTAGCCCCACTCCTGGAGGGGAGCGTTAAAATCTCCCACTATTACTAGTGGGTTTTTGCCAGATTTCTTGGTGGCTTTGGGGAATAGGCTTTGTAATTTGACCTTCTTTTGCCTCGGTGTGCGATATATGTTGAGAAAAAATATGCTCCTTTGGCCTTTCCATCCGGTGGTAATTTCTGTCAGGACCGCCTCAATGTCGCGGGTTACCATCTTGTGAGTTATGGCGGCAATATTTCTTTTAATAAAGGTTGAGACTTAAGATTTCTCTCCTCAATCGCTGCGAAAGGTTTGGTAGCCCATAATTTGGCCGGGTTTTTACCTGTTTCTTGCAGCGCGATGGCTATGGGTTTTTCTTCCGATTGATCTATGTATTCTTGCAATAGCGCTCGCTTCCTTTGGTACCTTCGGCAGTTCTATTGGCAGATTATAGAATTTTCTTTTTGTTGCAGTTCCTGTCCATGATTGTTGAAAAAGTTTTCCTCTAATTCTGCGAGTCTGTTGTTCAGTTCTGTAAAAGCGGCGGCCATGTTTTGCACGGTTTGTTTTTAGTTCCTGCATTTGCTTCTGCATCTGGCCCTCGGCTCCTATAAGTTGCTGAATGAGTGCTTTTGAACTTCTCTATGTTTTTAATAATAATAATAATTGGTTTTTGGGGAGAGGAAATGGCGCAGTATCTGTCTCATATATCTTTGGACACCTGAACCGCGCCTTAAGGGAAGGGATAAAGGAGGGATTGAAAGAAAGGAAGAATAGGTGCCGTAGTGGAGGGCTCCGGAATAATTTCGACCACCTGGGGATCTTTAACGTGCACTGACATCGCACAGCACACGGGCGCCTTAGCGTTTTTCCTCCATAAAAACGCAGCCGCCGCGGTCGGGTTCGAACCCGGGAACTCCGGATCAGTAGTCGAGTGCCCTAACCACTGAGCCACCGCGGCGGGGGTCTCTATGTTTTTCGAGTTGAGTTTCAAAGCATTTTTTAAAACGTCATTTCTAGGGCAATTAACGGATCGGCCTCTTCCCCTTCTCGCTTTTGGGGGGTGGCCTAGTAAATTCCAGATTCATGTCCTCCGGCTCGTCTGTTTGTGAATCGGGTGGGGTGGTGTGAACCCACGTGATGATATTCTAGGGAGGTGTCGTAGTACAATTTGACACTAAGTCATAGCCAGGTGGTTCGTGTGGGTATATATAAAACGCCTGTCGCTAGCGTGTAGCTGAGCTGCCATGGACGAGCCTCAGACGCTTAGCAAGCGTGCTTGCTTTTCGTTGAATTCCAGGTTTAAGTCACTGCCATTTTTTTTAACATCTCCTGCCTACGATGAGCCAACGACAAAAACCATACAGAATAACTTAAAGACACACAGGGAACGAACAATGACACTATAAGCACGAGCGAGCGAGAACTATCGCTTGTTCGAACGCAATAGAGAATGCATTACAAATAAAGACACTCTGCGCTTTGAAAAGTTACAACGAGCAGCAAAGTATTCAATACTACCTCGTATATAAATTCTTCAGGATATTGTGCGCTGATAAGCGCATAAAATTTGTCACAAATGGTGATTTGAAAGAAATGTTTATTTTTGTTCTTTACGGCTGCTGCAAACGAAATTTACGCTTGTTTTTAGTAGTGATGCTATTGCTATTGACGCATTATCGGGAAGCTAACCATTTCATGACCAAGTGTCCTTAGTTTACTAATCTTGCATAGATTATATTCAAGGAGAGAAAGGGTAATTAAGACACCTATTCCTGTACTGCAATGTCACCTCTTTTGTGGACGTGGTTACTTGCGACGCACGACTATTCTTTATGTCTTTTCTTCAGCATGCATTTTTATTCAACCAATTCTGTTTAAATGCGGCTTAGATAATGGCCGACTTGCAGCCAGTAAAGAGACCGTTTCGCTATCCACCTCTTTCTTCATTCCATCTTGGCAGGAGCATCCTGTTGACAGGAGCAGTCCCGCGGTCAACCTGCTTCGGTTCGCGTAGGTGCAAGCGATAGAGCGCCATGCTTCCACTACCCTTACTAGCACCTTAACAGGTGTGGGTACAAATGCCCCTAAAACCTGTACCTTCCAACAAAACTTTCACTTCCTGGAGTGTTTTAGTTATACAGCCGGACGCAGAAGGTCCGCGGACGTGAGTTAAAATCCAACAGGGTGAGTTAAAATGTAGCTGTTAAATATGAATTCCTGAATTAATCTGCTGCGTCCTAATTGGCGCCATATTTTCACAACTTTCTTTTATTTTCACCGAAGATCCTTCCTGCCACATTCCCACTGCCTGTAATAACATCTTTCCGGGACATAGCAAGCAGCTCGACTGAAACAAGTAACTCTGACACAAAAGCTCTCGCGTTGAATGCAGCATCTAAAAACAACGCATGCGAAGTTGTGAACACCCAGCCCCTGGAAACGGAATGAGTCGCCAGAGTAGATCGATACAAGGGCGGGAAGTGGAAACAGATGTCTTGACAGAATCTGGGTGGCTTTCCACTAACCCTAGCAAAGTCAGTTCGGGTTCTAACAAAAAAAGAACAAAATCTATCATACAGAAAATAATCACGGAAAGAAAAAACTCCTAGCAGTCTTTGCTCGTGATGGTGGGGCTAGCTGTAACAAGAAGGAAAGAAGCTGCAAGGATTGGCGAGACTGGAGAAAATCCTACAGGGCGTCACGCCGGCCCGAGATCAGTTACCCGCCGATCGTCTATACACTATCACCGTACATTTCAGTGTTTTGTTTTTTATTTGGCGCCAAGTCAGGCTCTCATCACCTGGGCAGGGCACCGACATAAATCTCGCGAGCCACGGCCGTCGATTGGACCGCAAGGATTTGGCGGGAGAGAGGATCCCCGCAAACGAGAACACCTTTCCTTCAGTTCCTTACATTCTCCTTCTCTGCCACTGCCCCGCACCCATTTAAAGCGCTTGCCTGCCAGCTATAACGAAATCTCAATTCGGTCACAACTGACAACTATAGACAGCACCGTGTACACGGCAGCCATTTTGCTGGAGAGAATTTTGAAATACAACCATGTCTCAGCGCTGAAAATCTTGTGAAGCCACTCTTCAATATGTTTAGCGCAGCATCTGCAATGCTACCGAAGAGAACCGTTACCTGTATATAAAAGTGTCAATGGGAAGACAGAAGAGGTTTTTACTCCGAAACCAGAGTGCACAGATTATATTTGTTGAATCTTTTGACGCCGAATGTTTTGCGAAGTAAATAAAAGCAAGTTTGCTCAATGCCGGAAAGCTTCCGCTAATAATTTAATTTGGCACGGCTCCCACCACCGGCTCCTGGAATGGAGCTGAAAGCTCCAAATTACCGCTGCAACATCCAATCTTCAGCGCCTCCTGTTGACTATCAATCGCCGTCAGTAGTCGATATGAGCGCAGAAACCAGCTTACAGGTCAGAGGTGAAAGCGTGGAGGGCGATTCAGTCATGATGATCCACATGTTCACAGATAATATCGCAGCGCTTACTAGTACTTTGAAAAGAATATTCTCCGCCAACACTGCCGTAGTGTTTGACTTAAGGGCGTTTTCTACGAGAACTTCTAGTGTTTACATCGCTGTGCTCAGCAAACATTTAAAAGACAAAATCCAAACAATCGCGGATGTTTCCTTTCCGGAAACATCCCTTCTAAAGAACAAGCAGCGTCATCTACCTCATAGATATTGCACTACTATTGCAATTTACAGCCATCTTCGCTATATCCCGTATATTTACTCGCTATATCAGTTCATGCAATTTATAAACATGTGCATACAAACACCGCGATTGCTTTGATACCATCCAGAACCCCCTGCGACAAACCATGCGGCCGTAATTACCCCTGAACGTCCTCGGAATGCATGGTTTTGGGACGGAAAGGTCGTCCTTGTGAATCCCGCCCGTAATTGGTAATTTTATCCTCAGGAACATGCCAACTCATATGACACCACTCAGAACATTCTGCGTAAGACAGGCGGCCCCCAAATTGTACTCAAATGGTGGTCCGGGGGTTAGGGAGGCGGTGGTCTGACTTGAATGGACGCTATACTGCCACATATGTACCGGATAGAAACTATAGGTATCAAATGAGGCGCTACGTGGCAACTGTTGCTATTTGATACAGTGCAGTCACTAACTGTCTGGTCAATTGGACCTTCATTGCAGACAGACGCGCCCTTGGTAAACGTAAAAAGAACTGACGTTCTTAAAATATGTTTAAGTGATTAGGTTTACCGCAGTTAAACCGAGTAGACTCAGAGAAGCATTTCTTCATTCCTCGCTCCTTTTATATGGCTTCAGCAATTGCACGCAGCCGCCTTTCTCGCTCTTCATCTTCACACCCTTCTCTCCACTGCTCGGCGGAAGTTGGAGTGACTCCCTCCTCCCATTGGCTACAGCTGTCGCGACGTTGCTCCGAACCTTCCCGAGCTTTCTTCCACTGGCTGCAGCTTTCCCAACACTCCGCCGAACTAACCCAAGCTTAGCCGAGTTATTCCCAGGCATCACCAATGACTCTTGCTTGCATTTCACCCCGTTAAGCAGTGTTCTCGCAATTATCTCCATTCAGTTCCGCAGTTTTTGGTACAAGAGGCTAACCAATTACACTTGTTGCTAATTTCTAGAAAAAGTGGGCGTATGTAAGCCACATTGAATGCACGGTTCTCCATTGATGCTGCAACGTGACATCGGAGGAATCGCACATTAGGTCGGAAAAGTAAGACAAAGTACCTACCCCGGCCTCCATCAAAGCGAATATAACAAGCTGCCTCCGAGTAAATCCAGTCGCGATAACATATATTCATTTTTAGTTTATTTCTGCTTGAGCAAAGGTAAGCCTCAAGGCCAAGCTTCAGACTGTCAGCCGGTTAAACTTCGTGAATTTGTGCTTTCGCAATGAAATGTCCTTTCAGAGATAAATGTTACGGTGGGCACTTAAGGTGGTTACGTGTTGTGAATGTGAAATTATCCTTTGACCTAAAAGACTTTACAATAAAACCTTTCGACACAAAGGCCGTTACCCAAAAGGTATTTTCTCTAAAGGCTTTCGCGACAAAAGCCTTTAACCCAAGGCCTTTACTATAAAGGCCTTTGATACAAAAACCATCCCCCTATAGGCGATTACCTTGAAAGCCTTGACCCTCAAGGTGTTCATACTAAAGACCTTTGGCCTCAAGTCCTTTACCATTGCCAATGCCATTAACTACCCTGATCATAATTCAGTAATGTCCTTGATCATTCCAAAACATCCAATATCGCTGGAACTATCACTAGCTACAAAGGTCTCGTCTAATGTCTGCTTCATTGCCCATGATCACCCATTATTATCCTATGCTACAATGGTGTGGTCATTTTGATAACCTGATAACATCATAAGGCTTCGAGACGCCATTGTTTGCTGAACATCGGCATTGCTATGATTGCTTTTGCATTAATTACATTTCATGTGATGCCATGAAATTTCATGTCGTATGTTGAGTCAAAAATTTGAAAGACAGGAGTAGTGTTTAGATGACCTGCTTACAGAGTCTTCGTTTCTTAGCTGACTGAGCAGCGAATGTCTTTGTTCGTCATGAGCAGCGCACAATGAGCAATATAATTAAAAAATTATATCAATGCTTTTTGCAGCAATAAATACGTGGACTTTATAATAAATTGCGGAAAATTATTATATTTGAGGTGGCGAGCTGTCCCAGCGACTCGTGGGCCTAAGGTACCGTGAAAAAGAAAACTAACATACAGAGCCGATATGCATTGTTACAATCAGTACGAGAGACAAATATTTTTAAACTTATAAAAAAGAGAGAAAATATCAAGTAGTCTGGCTTACGGCTTGCTTAAGAAAAAAATAAAAAAATGCAAACATCAATGCCACAATGTCACATGCCCAGTAACTATAAAAACGCTACAATAAAGAAATTTGAGTTAATTAGAGCGAGTCACACGCTATAATAAGCGCTTGCCTTTTATCTCCTGGTAAAGCAAACAACCTTCTCGTTTCAATGCTGTATTGAGAACGTTTTCTATTCTGAAATGACATTAAGACGAACAGTGAGTTTTGATATGTCTGCTCTGCGAATACAAAGAAAGCGCGCAAAAAACCGTTAAATATCAATAACTTGATTACGAAGCCTTCCCTGTGATGATAATCGCAGTGTTAGTACAGTAAGTACCAGTGTCGCTTCCTTAGCGCTTCTATCACAGCCAACACTCCATAAGGCGCTAGAATGCAATAAGAGCATACCCAAAAATTTTGGACAAATGCACTTTTAAGCTGGAAACCGTTTTTGCACGTAGTTTTTTCACATAATCTAACATTTCCCTGTAACAATCAATATACCCAAAGTACACCTGGCGGCAGTCTTGTATCTTTTTCTACTAACGTTTTTTCTATCGTCAAAAGCGTTGCCAACTGGTTCTCTATGGCAGTCTTAAATGCTCGATGCGATTGATAGGCACTTTAAAAGGTTTTGCTAGATATTAAAGTAATGAACCATTGCATTCAATATTTAAATTAGACTATCTTTCAATTTCCCAATTTTCAATTTTTGGCCCAAGCATATAGGTCATGTAGCAGTGCATATTGCATACCTCATATCTCTCGGCGCATAAACTAAGAAAACAAACAGATGAAAAATGACGAGAAAACCACAAACGACGATCGGCTCCTCTCTCGCAAGAAATAGGTAGAGCATGCTTTCTGGCAGTAAAAGAAGTCCCTTACCCTTGGCAGGGCCATTTTTTCTGAGACAATAACAAAGACGAAGAACTATCTGACGATATCTTTTCTAACCTGCGCACTTGAGCGTACATCACTTTATTTTTGTGTTTTTCTTCAGTTATAACCCCTTGTGATGAATTCACGGATGTTCAAACCCCGAACGGATTATAGGAGTTAAAAAATACGCAGTATATCCTCTGTTTTTCCCGGCAAGATCTTCTCATTAAAACTTGTTTCCGTAGCTTACTGCTGCGACGAAACTCTTTTGGTGCCGGAAAGTCATGTTTTGTTATCTCAAGCGTTAGAATTGTTTTATAATCGCTTTCTATGCACAGCAATGCATAATCCTGCATTGTCTCGGCCATCAGAATTCTGATACCGTTTTGAACGCTGCTTGAATTTGTATTTTGCTTGGTATTTAATCCAGCGTGAGTTTGAAAACACCGCAGTTTAGGGATCCACAGAACATCATGAGTTTAAGCCTAAGCCATTATTCTGAGTTAGGATGCAGCTAAACTAGCGCTAGAAATTTTACAGCTGGAAGTAATCACTAGAGGGGAGGACTGGAAGCAATCGTTGGAAGCAGCAGATTTCTTGGACTGTGCCCATATTACCGACGATTTGCGAAAATCTTTTCGCGCATCGCCGAGCCCCTGACCCAACTGACGAAAACAGATGTACCGTTTAAATGGGAAGCGCCGCAAGCAGAAACCTTAAAGGAACTTCAGCGTCGTTTACAGTCCCCACCGATCCTCGCGCATTTTGATGACAACGCCGATACTGAAGTTCATACCGACGCAAGCAGCGTGGGCCTAAGCGCCGTCCTCGTTCAGAAAAGCGACGGGCTATAGAAAGTCATCGCATACGCTAGCCGTTCCATTCCAAGGCCGAGGCAAACTATTCGACCACTGAGAAGGAGTGCTTTGTTATCATCTGGGCCACGTCAAAATTCCGCGCCTACCTGTACGGACGACCATTCAAGGTGGTCAGCGATCACCACGCGCTGTGCTGGCTCGCCAATTTGAAGGACCCCTCTGGCCGACTCGCTCGATAGAGTCTACATCTCCAGGAGTTTGCGTCACCGTCGTTTACAAGTCCGGACGCAATCACTCTGACGCTGATTGCCTCTCACGAGCCCCTGTAGATACACCGCCGCCGGACGACGATGAGGACGCCTTCCTGAGACCCATCAGCCCCAGCTCTTTTGCCCAGCAGCAACGCTCGGACCCCGACCTAAAACACTTCATCGAGTACCTGGAAGGCAAGGTTTCTTCACCCCCGCTTCATTCAAGCGAGGACTGTCTTCCTTCTGTGTGTCTGTGTGCAGAATGAGTCCTCGTGAAGAAGAACTTTTCACCGAGCAAAATTGCCTACCTCTTTGTTGTACCTGCTTGTCTCCGCGAAGTTCTACAGGCTTCACACGACGAGCCGAGAGCTGGACATCTCGGGTTTACTCGCACCTTCCGCCGCGTTCAAAAGTATTACTGCCCCGACTGTCTACCGATGTCGCATACTATGTGAAATCCTGCCGTGATTGCCAGCGACGAAAGACCACTCCCACGCGACTAGCAGGATTTCTGAACCCCATTGAACCTCCCTCAAGGCCCTTTCAGCCGATCGGCATGGACTTGCTTGGCCTTTTCCCAACGTCAGCGTCTGGAAATAAGTGGATCATCATAGCGACCGACTACCTGACCCGCTACGCCGAGGCGAAACCCTACCGAACGGAACAGAAACAGAAGTCGCCAAATTTTTCGTGGAATGCATTCTGTTCGACGACCGCCGAGCACGCTTGTCGCTTCGCCGCCGCCGAGTGTTTCAGTTCATTTTGGGTGCAAGTCAGCCCAATAAACAGTTTTCTTTTAGAAGACCCTTTCGTCCGTCTTCATCGCTGCTTCGACTGCCGTCACCACTACGTCTCATCTACTTGCTTCGCAAACGGTAGCATTCGTGGTGCTCCTGATCTAAGTAATTTACGAAGCGCAATGAACACCGTATATCCCACGTGGACACCCTTGCGAAGTCTTGAAAACCAGCGCTTATGCGTGTGCTTGTAGCCTTTTTGCGCTGAAGATATATAGCCAATGATGATTTGGAAGCGGAAATTAATAAATATTTTTAAGCCTGTCATATAGTTTACATTGCTTCTCTGCTCCTTTTCCCTGATACATAGGACTTCCTCATGAGCGATTACTGGCATTCTGCAACTTTATCAGTTTTTAAGAGGCCACAATGAAGCAGCATGAGGTTGCATTGTAGCATAAGTTTACTGTTTGAAGCCAATGCTTCACTACGCTACGTTTTCTAGAGGGCAGCATCAGTGCACGCACTCACGTGACAGGTGTAACCTGGTGTCACGAGGCAGGTGATGCGACCTATTGATGTCATCACAATCTGGCCACCGTGGCTACACGTGCATTTCATCGACGCTTTACAGACAATGCGTTCGGCGGTGTGTGTGGCGTTTGTAACGTAGCCACGCAAAAAAAAAAAAACTTTCGCTTCCCACCATAGTTAACCAAAGTTTAAACTACAGCTAATTTTTGTGCTCGTTGACTGACATGTTATACTTGATAATTTAGAATAAAACCACGGAAGAATTGTTTCATTAAAAAGAGAAAAGAAAGTGAGCGAAAAAAACCTGAATTTAAATTTTTGAAATTGCATGAACGCCACAACAGAACGGACAGGACGAATGGAAGAATGGACAATTTAGTGGCTTTCATCGCAGCAATTGTAAGAACAGTAGTTGCCGACATGGCGCTTGCTGTGGCCGCCACGGAAGCCCCCTGCAAAGGCCTGAAGGTACAGGTTCAAACCAGTTGCATAGTGAATTCACGTATCCGCTGACATATTCGCCAGGTAAGTGGTGACGACACCGAGACACAGCTTTACAGGGAACTTCAGACAGGCGATGGTAAAACCGCGTCCAGAGTGCAGTATACGATGCCCGCTTTGGTCACTTTGCTGGCCTTTTCGGTTGCAGAACTGCGCACAGGCAGTCATAAGCCTTGTCGCCAAGGGTCTTTGACCCAATCTTGAGTAGAAGAAAAAAATTGTGGCTCCAATCCAAGCTGTGAAGGTGGTTGGAAAGGGAAGCTGTAAAACGACACCTAATTACCCACTGCGCATGTCACTTGAGAATTCACACATGTGGCTCGAAAAAGAGGGAAACTAGAAACAAGTGAGATTAACTTATATTACCATTTATTACATCTCAAGCGACTTACACGTCGGCTTTATGATCCGTATGATATACACCGAGATTTTCAGTTCTAACTTTAGCGACATTTTTAAATCAGTGCGTGAACCATGAACGGTGGTTGGATGAGTTGCCTTTTATGAAACGGTGTTTCCTTTGTCCACACGGGCCTTATCATCGCTGTGAAGGTGGTCGGACAGCCAAGCTGTAAAACGACGCCCAATTACCCACTGTGACGTGAACTAAAAACTCGCACACGAGGCTCTACAAAGTATAACAAAGAATTTGAATAACCAGAGTGTTTTTCTATGTGCGATGTCAGTGCACGTTAAAGATCTCCAGGTGGTCGAAATTATTCCGGAGCCCTCCACTACGGCACCTATTCTTCCTTTTTTCTTTCACTCTCTCCTATATCCCTTCCCTTACGGCGCGGTTCAGGTGTCCAACGATATATGAGACAGATACTGCGTCATTTCCTTTCCCCCAAAACCAATTATTATTATTATTATTATTATTATTATTATTATTATTATTATTTTTATTATGTTTTTCTATGATGAATATTTTCTGTTGCTTTTTTGTTAGCATTTTTTGTGTATGCTTCATTCCTTATTGTTTTTTCTAATGCTGTGCCAATCGTTCTTGAAAACCATTGTTTGTATTTTTGCCCGCTACTTGTGTATGTAAAATGCATGTTGCCTGCTGCCCTGCAATGTTGGGGCCTAGGGGCGTCTAGCCACAATTTCTGGCTGTTTTCCCTCGGCACTCACCATGTGTGGATGGGAAATGAATTTAAATTGAATTTAGCTGAATTCAGACAAAAATGAAATGTACTTAATTACCCATTACTACATCACAACGACATTAACGCCTGTGTTATGATAAATATGTATACACTGCTATGAACCATGAACGGTGGTAGAGTTGATTTTGTAAAACAGTGTTCCCATTGTTCACAGGCGCCTTATCATCCGTCATGTGGTTTTGATGCTTGTTTTGCATGTTTGTAGCGATAGCTACATTACGGTAGCATTTTGAGCTTTCAGCGTGGCGGCGCAGTGCCGGTGGCGGCGCAGCCATGGCGTAGCGGCGCCGCCACCGCCACGTGTTCACGTGGTTGGTCAAGTGGTGTAGAGCAGCTGCCGGCGGCACGGTGCTGTGGCTGGTCACGTGGTGCGGAGCAGCTGCTCCTGTTGGCGGTGCGGCGCGCCGTCGAAACCGAGCTGCAACAGCTGTGCGCATGCGCTGTCTCAAGTGGGACGAAGATGAAGAAGGAACGCCCAGAGAAACGGAGCATCGAAAGACTGACTTTGCAATTCAACTGAGCAAGCTCCGCTCGGCCAGCTGTAGCTGTCGTGTCACTCCAGGTTTAACCAGAGCAAATTCAACGCCAATTTTTTTCTTGCAGAATACGTGGAGAGACACCTAGCGACGCAGGAAAACACGGAGTACACGGACGCAGGACTATATCCGAGGGATAGACGCAACAACATCACGAGAGTGGCGGTGGCGGTCGTAGACCACACGGGCGACACGATCAGCTGCGCATCCGCGAGAGGACGTACGGTGGCAGAAGGGGAGGAGATCGCTGTGGCGCTTGCAGCGGTCGAAGGCTACCGCAGAAACAAGCCACAGATTATAATAACGGACTCCAAAACGGCCTGCAGACGATATCAGCAAGGAAGGATCTGCAGGGAGGCCCTACGCATCCTGCTCGGCGCGAGAGCCTCGGGATTCAAAGCGAAGCAAAAGGTCTTCTGGGTACCGGCACACACCGGAGTCGAGGGCAACTCGAGGGCTGACAGCCAGGTTCGAGAGATCACGCACCGATCCTTGCTGACGGAGGACCTCGAGAACCCCTCGATGGTGGACCCGGCGTACGCAGACATCCTAAATTACTAAAGAGGCTGCAGGTTCAAGTATCCCCCGCCCCACAAACTCCTCACACACAAGAAGCGGTCAGCTGGAGGAGGCTGCAGACTGGCACCTTCTTTAACTTACACGTCCTAAGCAAAATTTTCCCCACCCAGTACAGCGACAGCTGCCCCTGGTGCGGGGACGTCCCGACACTTTACCACGTCTCATGGGAGTGTAAACACAGTTACACCTTCCACAAACAGACTAACCCGAGTGCGGAGCAATGGGAGGGCCTGCTCACCAGCAGCGAGCTCACCGCCCAAAGGGCATTGGTGCAGCACGTGTGCGAGGTGGCCAGGACCAGTGGAGCCCTGGAATGAGGGACCACCCTTGCTAAGGAGCCCCCGACGGCGCGGCGGCTGCGGCAAGCGCCAAGACGCCGCTGCAAGGAGACTCTCCGGAACTGACCAAAAGAATTCAATAAAGTTTTTCATTCATTCTTAATGAGAACGAGTGCTGAGCTGTATGAAATATTTACCATTTATATATTTCTTATGTTTTGGTTATTTACTTTTATTTTACAATTTTTAAAAATTTTAAATTGTTTGTGGATATATATATTGATATTCGGAGGTCGTGGGTTCGGATACCACCGGCGGCATGGTTGTTTTTCTGCTGCTTTATAAGTAATTTTCTTTAAGTGATTTATTAATCTAAGTACTATGATATCCCACTGATAAGCAAAACACATAAAAAACATTCCCCTATGCACCTTGGTTTCGGTGACTGTTGGATCCCTTCATAGGTTTGTCAAACGGGCCCCTCATTTCCTTTTATATATATATATATATATATATATAATTTTTTAACTTTTCATATACGTTTTTTTATTTCACTGTACATTGTTGGGTTTTTATCCGCTCGCATAGCATTGAATGTTTAGCATGGCGTATTTTGCTGACGACGCCGACGGCACGAAAATTTCCTTGGACAGTACAGGTATACAGCTTCGATGTAAATATACCTTGTCCCATGGCACTTTTTGGCGCAGATGACCTTGCGTCATAAAAATCGATTCTCATCCAGTTGCAAGAAGCCACTGGTGTTTCGTCGCTGCGCTGCGCCGCGCCTTTCCTCATAAATCAATTTTCTATTTTCAATTTCCTCTTTCTTTATTTTCTTCTTTCCCTCCCTCCTTTATCCCTTCCATTGCGTTTCGGGTGTTCACCGAAATGTGTGAGGCACTGTGGAATTTTCATTCCTCAAAAACCATACAAAACGAGTGAGCTGCCGGCGTTTATTGGGTTGAGTGGCGTTGCCAACGCTGCAGAGGCCGTTCATTTTCAAGAAAGGAAAGATGCGCAGCTGGTTTTCTGAGTCAGTGGACACCTAAATATTCCTTTGAGGTACGTGGCGGTGGTGAGAGGGAGAAACATGCGGCACTGCAGCAATACTCCGGAGCGTTCATTGCGTGACCAACCTCTCGCGATCAGCCATTAATTTAAGCGCCGAGTGCAAGGGCGCCAGGGTGGGCGCGCTGCCTATCCAGAGTGCGGAACGCACTCAAGGTTACAGACGCCAAGCCGCATCTACTTGCCCGATACGTCATAGATATTGCTCTATAACGAGGTTCAGCAGTAGTTAAAGCACTTTTTTCCCCAACAGTGTATACAACTCGCTCGGTCGAAAATCTGTCGGTGTTATAGTATTGCGCACTGCGCGTCTGAAATATTCTTGAAAATGTTGAGGCAAAAGCCTTTATAGGTTCGACTAGCTAGAGGGGATGTTCGCAGGAAAAACGCACTATAGCTATCATTCAAACATGATAGAGGTGTCCATTGAGATTTCAAGTACCCAGATCTACTGCGTCCTCCGGAACTTCGCCCCCACCCAAATCAAACACCTTGCGAGAAGGGTGGAAGAACCCATAAAGGACGTTGCTACAGCGACATTTGGATACCGAGCAATCGCGAATTGTACGCGGTCGACTGCGGACTCCATCACACGGGAAAGGCTCACTCCGGCCTGCAGAAAAGATGGCTTCGTAACAAACACAACAGATCACTCAAGTTAAGGATATCAGCCTTGATCAAGGACATAGAGGCACACGTGGCAAAACGAACCCGTCAGCAATGGGGTGAGCTCTGCAACCGCATGGAGGGCAACCTGGGCCTAAGAGACACATGGAAATTTCTGCGATGCTTTCAGAACCACACAAAAGGAAGAGCACGCAACAGCGTAATGTAACGCGCCTCATTCACAGAATCGGTATGGATGATGATGTCCTTATTAAGAATCTCAAAGACAGGTACCTCACAACAACTCCCAAATTACCCCTCCCTTCTGACTTGGGCGAAGAAAACGCCGAGCTCGACGCGGACATTACAACATGGGAGGTTAGAGCGGCAATGTTCAAACTTCGCACCACGCCTGCACCAGCCGCAGACAGGATCACAAACAAAACGATACGAAATTTGGACGAAAACTCCATCCAAGCCCTAACAACTTTTCAACAAGTACTGGAAGGAAGGTACTTTTCCCTCCGAGTGGACCCACGCGAGGTTCACTTTCATCCCCAAGCCCGCCATACTGCAGGATCCGTTAAACCTAAGGCCAGTCTCTCTCACCTCATGCTTGGGAAAGCTATTTAAGCATGCAATCCTAAACAGACCGCAAAATTACATGCAAACAAAAGAGCTCTTTCCCCACACAATGCTAGCGTTCAGAAGCCATCTATCAACACAAGACGTAATGCTTCAAATCTCGGAAATCTTACATCCCAGACATTGAAAACGCACACGAGCACTGCTAGCCTTACACCTCACTAAGGCGTTTGACAATGTCCAACACACAGCCATACTGGACGCCTTATCCAATCTAGGAGTCGGGAATCGAACACATACCTACATAGCAGCTTTTCTACGAGACCGCACACCAGAAATCAAAATGGCCCTATAGAGTCCCCCTCCTTTCCTCTGGACAGTCGGGGGCACACCAGGTGTCAGTCTTATCTCCCGTACTGAAAACATCACTCTCATTCCCATGGCTCGCAAACTAGAGTGCATCGCAAACCTCTCCCACTCTTTCTATGCAGACGACATTGCGTTATGGACCACCATGAGAATATTGGGACCATCGAACAAACCCTTCAAGCAGGTGCGGACGCGGTAGGGGAGTGCGCAGCCTCTACAGGCCTCGCATGCTCCTCTGCTAAGTCTGAACTCTTGCTACTCCACCCGACCCCGAACAGCAACAGGAAGAAAAACCCCTCCATACACGTCGAGATCAATGGTCTACCAGTGCCAGAGGTTTAAAAGATACACATCCCAGGCATGTTCTTACAAAACAATTGACGCAACACGGAGACCATCCCCAAACTAACGATCACGAAATATCAAACCATCCGACTGACAAGAAAATAGCCAATAAGCACCGAGACATGCGTGAACATGACCTGAGGCGGCTGGTGCAGGCATTCGTGATTAGTCACATGGTTTACTCCCATCCCTACGTCTACCTCACAAAGGCGGAAGAAGAGAAGGTAAATGCACTAATAAGACGGGCATACAAGTCAGCCTTAAATCTCTCACAACGAGCTCCCACCTATATCTCCTACGCATGGGAGTACACAATACACTACAAGAACAAACTGAAGCTTATCGAACGGCTCAGATTGACAGACTCTCCTCCACAAATACAGGTAGACACATTCTCGCCTCTCTAAAGATTGAACCAACAGGTCCACCCCCCAACAACACCCACGCCATCCCCACACCCATCAGGGATAGACGCATAGTTCATCCTCTGCCCTGAAACGTATACCCAGTTCACATCCAGCATGGACGCTAAGCTCGTGCAAAGGCTTTACACAAAGCTCATGCAAACAACAAAGACGCGGTTTACGTGGACGCGGCAGAGTACAGCCACAATTCCGCCTACGCCATCACTGTAGCATCGCATGACCTCAAACACCTAGGCTCAAGCTCGATTAAGGCAACAACATCACTTGAAGCCGAAGAAGCAGCCATAGCGTCTGCCATTTCGTCCTCTGCTGCCACTCTCATTGAAAGGGACTCTAAGAGAGCAATCACGAATTTTGCGCGGGGACAGATTTATTCTACCACCCGAACAATTCTCAATTCTTGCTTCACAGAACCCCGACCAGTTCAAATTGTTTGGGTGCCAGCCCATGCAGGCAACCCTGGCAACGAAGTGGCCCACCCTCTTGCTCGAGCGTACGTCAACCGAGCAGGGCACACCGTAGGCCGGGGTAGCGCTAGAGATCGGCTTGTCCCCTATCAGGAAATAACCCTCAAATACAAGCAGCAAAGACTCGTCTATCCCCCACCAGACATCTTCCTCTCGAAAGAACAACAAACTACCTGGGGACAGCTCCAGGCTCGCACATTCCCTTCACCGGCTTTGCTAGCGCTTATCAACTCAGGCCAATACAGACCCGATTGCTCTCTTTGTGGGGCTCCAAGAGCCAACTTAGACCACATTTTATATATCTGCCGAGAATTCCAACTACCATCTCGCTGGAACCTCGCGAAATAAGAGGGTTGGGATATCGCGGTCTCCAGCTCCATACCAGCCTCACAAAGGCGGCTGGTAGAGTGGGCTGGAGAGGTCGCCACACGTCATGGACTGTTGGCCACCACCCGGGATCAGGAGGCAGACCAACCTTAGGCTGTGACTCATCCATAAGGCTCATCAATAAAGTTTTCACCTAGCTACCTACTGCGTCCTTTCCTCATAGCACATGCTTTCGCATTCGTACACCTAAGAAAAGAAGTGTCCCCATAGTTAAATAGTAGTTAGTTTATTATTAATTAGGTAAGCATTATTTATCAATGACTAATAAGTAATTGTGTAATAGGTCATTAGTAATTAGTTATTTAGCACATTATCAATAGGCGCCCATGCGCTGTACGATGTAAGCGCAAGCTAAAGATCCCACGTGGTCCAAATAATACCGAAACGGCACCTCTTGCTGCCTTTATTCTCTGAGTGCCTAATTTATCCCTTCTCTTGCGGCCGCGGTTCAGGTGTCCGCCAAAAAAAAAACGAATCTTTTCAAGGATGCCGCATAAACGCTATTCTGTGTTTCCAGCAAGCAACCGTGTGCGCGCTAATGAACGCCAGCGAAAGTGTAGTGAAGCGAACAATTGTGTAGCATTTGATCAACATCACGACACATCAGCGACACAAGGAGCAGCAGCAGGCTTTCGCCTCATCGCACTTTGGGTCAACAATGTGCCTGCCTGAAATTTTCCCAGCCAGAGCCTTTGGCGTTCGAGACCGGGACGCTTCCATTCCGCCACGACGGCTCGACGTTTGAACGTGAATAAAGACGCGTCTAGTGAATGCAGGGGTTTCTTAGAAACGTACCTTCGAGATCTGTACTTGAGTACATAAATAATTACGAACATGCAAATTACAGATGTTGGAATGAAGCGTGTACCGTTCGTTTCCAGTAAATTTCCTCCGTGTTTGGCGTGCAGTCATACAGCCATCGTGTGGTACCACACTAACCTCCCCCCCCCCTCTTTGCCATGCATGGCGCTGGCCCGGCAGATGGCGTGAGCATAGGCGACCTTTCCGCGTCGTAATGGTTGTTAGTGGCTATTTATTAAAACTTAATGTGGATTAGCTGAGCTAATACTGGACATACAAAGCGAAAGATGGCGTTCACTGTGGTCTTTGGCGTTGGCGTTGACAATGTACTAGACGGTGATGGCTTTGAGAAAACGAGGGGCGCATAACTGGCTCCGTGGATATGTGGACACCTCATTCGTGTTTTGATACATGTGGTGGTGGTGAGAGCGAGAGATGTGGCCTCAATGCATTAGCGTTGACAGCGTTGTGGCAGACATGCGGCACTGCAGCGATAGCTAGGCCGCAGCGTTCATTAGGTGAGGAATCTCTCGCGATCAACCATTTACTGCATGCCACCTTCCAGGGTGGCAGGGAGAGCGCGCTGCCTATCCAGTGTGCGGAACGCAATCAAAGCAGGTGGTGGTGGTGGTTGTTGCTTTTGTTATTCAGGAGAGGGGGTACTGGTCCTCACGTATGTTGGCCCTTAGGGAAAGCAGGCTTTTGCAGCTGGGCACCAACGCCACGAACGTGAAAGCGAGAATGAGGTCTCCACTTACCCACAGTGCCGGTTTTGCGCCTTTCCTTTCATGAAAATAAACGGCCTTTGCAAATTTATCAACGCGAATGAACTCTATGAATGCCGTCGGCTTACCTGTTTTGTTTGGTTTTTGAGGAAAGAAAATGGCACAGAAACCGTCTCGCATACCTCGATGGACACTCGAACCGCACCGTAAACGAAGGAATAAAGGGGAAGGGAAAGAAGAAAGAGAAAACTGGAAGTTAAATTTTGAGGAAAGGAGAGAGAAATATACGCGGCGAGGCGCGCGTTGTGACGTCATGTACCTTCTCGGAGCACCGCCACGGCGAAATCGCAATTTCGTGGCCAGTAAAGATTTAGCTTTAAAAAAAGTAGCAATGGAAGGAAAGATGTTGCCAGCAGCGGCATCTGCCATCAAAACCTGAAACACGTGAGCTGAGACTAGCGGCAATAAATGGACAGGGAGAGGGAAAGAAAGTCAGAGATATAGTAAGAAAGGATAAGGGTAGGGAATCAATTGTTGTTCGTTTCTGAAGAGGTATGATGGAACCCCGGCCATATACGAGTGCTAGTGTGGAGCAGCGTCTGTTTGGATTTTAGAGACCTCCTAAAGACTCCAAGGGATTTGTCCAAAGGGCAAGGCGATGGCTGTCCGTGGCAGCGCTGGAACACGCTGTCGCGCTCCACTCTTACACGCGGTTTAAGCAGCCTACATTTTTTTGTGTCCGCTTTGCCTTTCCGGAATTTTCAGCTTTAATTCCTGCATATTCTATCTTTGATCGCTCAACATTTTTGTCTGATTTAACACCTTTGCGCAAAATACGAAATGCAGCGTTCTGATCCATGCTCTGGCCCAAATTATTGCGAAGCGAGTTCGAGAGAAAGTGGTGATTTTTTTTAATCTAGTCTACGATATGATGCCGTCTGTGGCCACTAGAAGTTCTTTAATTTGAAATAGCGGCTCCATCTGCAATTCAGTGGCGCACGCGCTAATGCATTAAACAATCGAAAACAGGGTAAGGTTATCAATTTGTACAAGCAACGGACAGTGATTCAACTTATTTTTGAACGAAAAAAAAATGCCAGCGGTTTAGCTCCGGTTACACCTATTGTGTAAGCGATAGCTTACCCGAAGAAGACGTGGCTTCTCTCGCAGATTGTCATTGTGGTTTCTTCGCTTCTTGACGTGGTCGCTTGGCGAGCCGTTCCTCTCTTCGTTCTGTCGTCTAGGTCGCGCGCTTGGCATTCCTCGTTTCTCGGGCTCGTTGAGTTGAATGGTATGCTACAGTTTCAATTAGCCCTGCTTGTTCTGCCGGTGATTGCTACTGTGTAGCGTCACTTATATGTTAATAACAACCTAAAACCTGTAGAATCTGCCCCGCTATGCGCACAGTCTCTAATAATAGTTCATATTCCACTCTCGCAGTCAGCATCTATTCACGCATTCACTCACAGAAGAACAGAGACCACTCGAGGAGTCACTATCTATGCACATATGCAGTCGCAGTAGAACATAGTCCATTGAATTGCCACCATCCATGCGCACATTCCCTCCCAGTATAGCATGGTCCAATCCAGAAGACCCCACCTACGCACACATTCATTCGCAGACCATAGTAGACCATAGTCCGTCCTTGCTGTCACCATTTAGAGGCAAGATCAATGTCCTGTAGAAATGTTTAAAAAAACGGGTGGTCTTGGGCTTGTTGTTGACTCGCCTTATACCACGCCACAACTTCGGGATGCGTCGACGTGGCTTCCCGCAGTCGCCGTTCATGTCGGTCACAGTATACACGCAGACTTTCCGCTTTACATTATTTGTTAAGGGTTGCCCCGTAAGGCCTGTTCCTACTCTTCGTTGTGAATACTCATAAATAAATGTTTTCCACCACCGCCACGATCACCACCCATGGATCCTCTGAAGATCGACTGCTTCTCATCCTCTATTTATAAAGTGGCCGAGCAACGACGCGCATTATTGTCCAACTCCGCATGCGTAGCGCGCCTGTTGCTACTGCGCATGCGCGACGCGCCCAGCAAGGCAGCGGAATCGGCGGCGGCAACGACCACGGCGGGGGGGGGGGGGGGGGTGGTACTGTCCCCTCACCTCTTTCGCTTCATTTCTCCTTTCTTTGTGTTATCCTTTTCCTTTATTTCCGCTGCCCCAGCTCAGGTGGTTTAGTATCGATGGCAGATGCCGGGGCTAGCAAAAATCTTTTCCCTTCTTTTTATTGTGATTTTAATAAAAACCACTTACTACTGCAACGACGACGGCGCTACGCTGTAGTCCCGCGCGGCGCACCTGTTGCTGGGCTAAACGAGATAGTGGATTCAGCAGCAGCGCAACTCTGACGTCACGCGCGGCACCCCTGTTGCTCGACGGAGCGAGATAGCGGAGCCGGCAGCGGCACAACTCTGATGTCACGCGCGGCGCACTTTTTGCTCGGCGCATGCGCATTAACTGCTCCGGCTGAGCCAGATGACCGCTTCAAAAATTAAGCAAAGGTTTAACCCTGTAAATCTCAGCAACCAAAAAGAAAGGTTTGAAAGTTAAGTTCAACCAGGCCAACTCTTTGTCGCCACCGGATATTATTCAGAACGAAAAGGTCGCAAATGCTGGATCCCGTCAGTAACAACTTTCAGGCGGTAGGGCGATTTTTCGGCTTTCTACTGGTCTAGAAGTTTTCAAGGGGGGCGCCAGGCCGCTAACCCTTACGGTGCGCACAGCTCGATATCGGGAGAGCATTGGTTGCTAGGTCTATCGAAGACGCCCACGTCTAGAATCGACGCCGCTTAGAAGACGGACCATACAACGGGGCCCAACCAAGCCAAGGATGCGTTGCTTCAACCACCAAACGTTCTACTCAAGGAATTCCAAGAGATGGATGATGGTGACTTAAGAGACGCTGACGAAGGAATCCCAAACGGCTCCTCGTCGGAGCAAACCGGGCACAAAAATGATGCCAGCTGGGAGCTTGTAGAATCCAAGCGCAGAAAAAAATTCAAACGCGAGGACAATGGAAAGGCACGGGAGCCGGCCCGGCCGCCCAACCTCGCGATGGAAAATCTCCAGGCGATGCGACCAGCTGCAGCATGACTGGACCGAGGGAACAGAGAAGGCCTAGGCGAAGAATGCCGCCACTCCCCAGATGCCACTTCAGAATCATTATTCGACCTGCGAAAAGACTCACGGTGAATTTACTCACCACCCACCAAGTAGCGTGCGCCATTATCACGGCGTGCGACCAACAATGCAAGGACAAGGACCTACTTGTAAAGCTTCGTTCCGGATCCAACATCATTATCGTCAGCACACCGCACGAGCAAACGGCTGAGCTAGTGCAGCACATTAGCCATCTCAATTTCGCTGGAACGGCTTTTGATGTAAACGATTACGTGGCAGCTCCGCAAGACGTCTTCAGCGGCGTAATCCACTATGTAGACCCACACACGTCTCCTGAAGAGATCAATGCACACCTACGAGTCAGTACTCAATGAGTGACCATACTCCAGGCGAAGATGCTCGGGAAATCCAAGACGGCAGAGATCACGCTCGACGGCCCGGTCTTGCCAAAATTCAACTACTACGCACGTGAGGTATCGTGCTATCATTACAGCCCCACGAGGAAAATCTGCTACGTCTGTTTCCAGCAAGGACAGCGGTTCGACGTGTGCTCCACACAAAAATTACTGTGTGCGGACTATGCGGAGTGCAAAACCCACGTGGCACCCGCGTGTGTGCGCCCAAGAGTGGAATATGCGGCGAGGCACACTGCACCGGATCGAAAGGAGTGCTGGGACCAACAAGAAAGGAAGGCCAAAAATTTCGAGATGCGGAAGTTTCGCCTTTAAGCGCGGTACGCGACGGCGTGTTACAGAATTGCCAAGGAATCCACGGAACTCAATCGTCCTTCGGTGCGACCCCTTGCCATGACAATTTAAGGAAAGGAAACATATCTTGGTGGACACCCGAAGCGCACCGTAAGAGAAGGAAAATGAAAATAAAACTTTTAAGGAAAGGAAAGGACGCCTGTCTCACTAATCTCGGTGGACACCCGAACCGGGCCGTAAGGAAGGAAATTGAAGTGAAAATTGGTTTTAAGGAAAAGAAATGACGCCTGTCTCACAATTCTCGCTGGACAAAAGTACCGCGCCGTAAGGTAAGGAAAATTCTTTCTTTTACGGCGCGGTTCGGGTGTACTCTGAGTTGCACCATTTTTCGCTGACTGCTAAAGACGCCAACGACACCAGTGTTTCTGCGACACGAGCTCCCTAACACTCTGGCGTTAAAACCCATCGGAGGAGGACGCAACGACCAACGCGGTTGACCGCAAAAATGATAGCTCAGCTCAGAGGGCGGGACATCGATGAGCTGACCGAGGTCCGATTCCTGCGCGGTCTGCCCCCAGCCGGCCCACAGGAGGGGAACAAACAAGAGAAGGCAAAGAAGCTCCTCCAGAAAAGCAACAGCAAGGTTAGCTGGGGTTCTACCAGCGCTTCGCACTCGGTAGTAAAGGGTAGCAACACAAACCACACAAACAACACGTAGTTGCGTCACAGAACCGAAACACGTGAATAGCAATGCGCTCAGGCTCGAGATAGAACTCGCTAGAACTAAACAAAATGAGCTCGAGCATACAATTGAGGAACTCACAAGGACACTAAAAGAACAACAGAGGGAAATCGACACGGCAAGAGCCCTCCAAAAAGACAATCACGGGCATCCAACGAGGGAGACCTAGAAACACGGATGCAACAGATGATGCAGCAAATGATGCAGGATATGCTGCAGCAGATCCAATCGCAAATGCAACAGATGGAAGCATATTTCCAAGGGCAGATCTCAGATGTCAAAAGCGCAGTCGGAAAGCAAATTACAACCGAAATCATTAGGCAAAGAGCATACAGACACCTAGCGCTAACAGCTTTCGCTAGTGAACAAGCCAGCACCAGCAACACATAAATATTGTCAAGTAGTGGTGACGGCAGTCGAAGCAGCGATGAACACGGACAAAAAGGTCTTCTAAAAGAAAACTTTATTCGGCTGACTTGCACCCAAAATGGACAGAATCACTCGGCGGCGATGAAGCGACATGTGTGTTCGGCGGTCGTCGAACAGAATGCCCGCTGTTGTCGGCTGGGCTCAATTTAAAGCTGATAGCGAACTTTCGAGATAAAGCGAGAGAAGTTACTAGAACATTCCGGGACAACGTAAAATCAGCTCTGCCTGGCTGCGATCAATCGAGATAAATCTAGTCGCGTCTTGCGTCACAAACAAAGCGATAAAGTGGTGTGGCGGCAGATTTGAAAAACGAACAAACACTGCAAATATTCGCGGCATTACTCCTCTCTCAAAGAGGCATCGACCCGATGCATTAAAACAAATAATGCGACTAGTGAGTGAAAAAAAAAACGCATCTTGCGGAAATAGAGCATGGAAATGCAGCGGCCTTTAGCGCGCATAATACTGCTTCAGACGGACTACATGGACAACTTCTGGTCGTACGCGGCGTCGCTGGGATGCAGTCATTGCGTCAGGGATGACTTCATAATCCAGTCCACCTAGCCAACGAAGAATCTTGTACGGGCCGAAATAGCGGCGCAAAAGCTTTTCACTCAGTCCACGGCGGCGAATGGGCGTCCACACCCAGACTTGGTCTCCTGGCTTGTATTCCGCTTCGCGTCTTCGTAGGTTGTAGCGTCTGGCGTCGGACCGCTGCTGATCTTTGATCCGTAATCGGGCAAGTCTTCGAGCTGCTTCTGCGCGTTGAATGTAGGCGGCAACGTCGACGTTCTCTTCTTCTGTAACGTTGGGCAGCATGGCGTCTAGCGTGGTCGTGGCCTCCCTGGCATGGACGAGGCTAAAATTCATCGTCTGGGTGGTCTCCTGCACTGCAGTGTTGTAGGCGAAGACGACGTAAGGCAGGATGACATCCCAGGTTTTGTGTTCGTCATCGACATACATGGCGAGCATATCGGCGATGATTTTGATCAGGCGCTCGGTCAGTCCGTTGGTCTGCGGATGGTATGCAGTTGTCCTCCGGTGGCTGGTTTGGCTGTAACTCAGGATGGCTTGCGTTAGTTCCGCCGTGAATGCTGCTCCTTACTTCGTGATGAGCACATCGGGGCCGCCGTGTCGAATAAGAATGCATTCCATGGAAAATTTGGTGACTTCTGCTGCTGTTCCGTTCGGTAGGGCTTTCGCCTCGGCGTAGCGGGTCAGGTAGTCGGTCGCTATGATGATCCACTTATTTCCAGATGTTGACGTTGGGAAAGGGCCAAGCAAGTCCATGCCGATCTGCTGAAAGGGCCTTGAGGGAGGTTCAAAGGGGCTCAGAAATTCTGCTGGTCGTGTGGGAGGGGTCTTTCGTCGCTGACAATCTCGGCAGGATTTCACATAGTGTGCGACATCTGCAGACAGTCGGGGTCAGTAATACTTGTCTTGAATGCGGCGGAGGATGCGAGTAAACCCGAGATGTCCAGCTCTCGGCTCGTCGTGTGAAGCCTGTAGAATTTCCTCGCGGAGACAAGCAGGTACAACAAGGAGGTAGGCTGTTTTGCTCGGTGAAAAGTTCTTCACAAGGACCTCATTCTGCACACAGACACACAGAAGGAAGACAGTCCTCGCTTGAATGAAGCGGGGGGTGAAGAAACCTTGCCTTCCAGGTACTCGATGAAGTGTTTTATGTCGGGGTCCGGGCGTTGCTGCTTGGCAAAAGAGCTGGGGCTGATGGGTCGCAGGAAGGTGTCCTCATCGTCGTCAGGCGACGGTGTATCTACAGGGGCTCGTGAAAGGCAATCGGCGTCAGAGTGCTTGCGTCCGGACTTGTAAACGACGGTGACGTGAAACTCCTGGAGGCGCACACTCCATCGAGCGAGTTGGCCAGAGGGGTCCTTTAAATTGGCGAGCCAGCAAAGCCCGTGGTGATCGCTGACCACCTTGAATGGTCGTCCGTACAGGTAGGGGCAGAATTTTGACGTGGCCCAGATGACGGCAAGGCACTCTTTCTGAGTTGTCGAATAGTTAGCCTCGGCCTTGGAAAGGGAGCGGCTTGCGTATGCGATGACTTTCTCCAGCCCGTCGCTTTTTTGAACGAGAACGGCGCCTAGTCCCACACTGCTTGCGTCGGTATGAACTTCAGTATCGGCGTTTTCATCAAAGTGCGCGAGAATCGGTGGGGACTGTAAACGACGCTGAAGTTCTTTGAAGGCTTCTGCTTGCGGCGCTTCCCATTTAAACGGCACGTCTGTTTTGGTCAGTTGGGTGAGGGGCTCGGCGATGCGCGAAAACGTTTTCACAAATCATCGGTAATATGCGCACAGTCCGAGAAATCTGCGCACTGCTTTCATATCGGCTGGCTGTGGAAACTGTTCAATAGCAGCTGTTTTCTGCGGGCCCGGGCGTACTCCCTCCTTGCTAACGATGTGGCCTAGAAACAGTATCTCTTCTTAGGCAAAGTGGCACTTTACTGCTTTCAAGGTTAGGCCAGACGACTTGATTGCGTCTAGTACTGTTCGGAGTCTTTTGAGGTGGTCTTCAAAGTTCGAGGCGAAGAAAACGACGTCATCTAAATATACCAGACAAATCTGCCACTTCAGTCCTGCCAGCACTGTATCCATTACTCGCTGAAACGTCGCTGGTGCGGAACAGAGACCAAATGGCATCACCTTGAACTCAAGCAGCCCATCCGGAGTGATGAATGCTGTCTTCTCGCGATCTTTTTCGTCCACCTCAATTTGCCAGTAGCCGCTCTTGAGGTCGATAGATTAGAAATATTTCGCGTTGCAGAGGCGGTCCAGTGTGTCGTCGATGCGGGGGAGGGGGTAGGCGTCCTTCTTTTTTATGTTCTTCGAGCGGCGGTAATCCACGCAGAATCTAAGTGCGCCGTCTTTCTCACTAGAACAACCCGTGCCGCCCCTGGGCTGTTTGAAGACTGAATGACGTCGTCGCGAAGCATTTCTTCCACTTGGTCCCGGATGGCTTGTCGTTCTCGCGGTGACACACGGTGGGGGCTTTGACGGAGAGGTCGTACGTGTTGGTCCGTTATAATACGATGCTTGGCAATTGGCGTTTGTCGCACCTTCAGCGATGTCGAAAAACACTCACTGTAGCTTTGAAGCAAGATTGCGGATCTTGTCTTGTCTGTTCTGGTGCAGTGCTGAGTCGATGTCGAAAGCGGGCGAGTTCTCTTGGTCGGGCGAATCTTCTGCGCAGGGGTCGGACAGGGCGAAGTATTCTCGTACGTCGGATATTTCGTCGAATAAAACAATCGTCGTTCCTCTGTTAATGTGTCGGTATTCTTCTCTGAAATTAGTCAGCAGTACTTCGGCCTGGCCATTGCGAAAATGTGTGATGCCTCTTGCGATGCTGATTCCTCGGTCTAGAACCAACTGCATGTTGCACTCGATGATGGCTTCAGCGTTGATGGCTTTCGTGGCGCCTACCCTTTCACGATAACGCTTGAACGGGGTGGGACGCTCACGTCTTCCTCCAGGATACTCAGGGCAACGTGATTTTTCCCAGTTTTTATCGAAGCGAAGGCTTCGTCCGTCGAAAACGTGGTCAGCTTGGATCGCAGGTCGATGATCGCCTGATGCTCATTAAGGAAACCCATACCGAAGATCCCTTCGCGGGAGCATTGCGGTAGCACAACAAAGGTCGCAGGATAGGTATGTCCTTTGACAGTCACTCGCGCTGAGCATCGTCCTGATGGCGTAATGAGGTGGCGCCCTGCAGTGCGAATTTGTGGGCCGTCCCAAGCCGTTGTGACTTTTCTCAGCTGCGCATCGAATGTTCCATTCATCACCGAATAATCGGCTCCTGTGTCGAATAGTGCGGTAACTTTCCGGCCGTCGATAGTAACTTCTAAGTCGGAGGACCTGGCTCTTGCATTGCATGTCGCTCTCGGCGTCGGGTCACGGCTTCGTAGCGTATGCGTGTCGCGTGTGGGGCGTGTGGTCGAAGCTCTTCTGGGTGGCGGCGTCGTTTTCAAGGCAGTTTGCGTCGTGGTCGGTGTTGTCATTTTGTGCGGAATCGGTGCAGCGGGTGTAGGTTCTTCATGCGGCGTCGCGGATGCAGCGTCTTCATGGGGCGTGGTCGGTGGAGGATCTTCGGCGTTTCGCTCGTGAGCAACCTCACCTCCAGAGGTTGCTGTCTTTATTTTCTTCTACGGGGCTGGGAGACCTTCCTCGTACCGCGGCTGCGTAGCTGCGGCGTGGCGACGCAAAGCGCGAGGTTGACGGCGATGGTGAGCGCGAAAAGCGGTTCGGCGTGTGTCTCTTCTCGACTTAGGTACTTATCGATTTCCTGCGGACGTTGTCCGAAGCGTGGTCGTGGGGCGTTAACGGCAAATCCTCGAAGACCGATACGTCGGTTCGGGCAGTGACAAAGAATATGGCCGGCCTCACGGCAATGGAAGCACAACGGCCGGTTGTCGGAAGTCCTCCAGGCGTCGCATTTCCTGGGGCTTGAGCGTCGGTCATAGGCTGGGCGGGGGGGGCTGGGATGCGGCGTTGTGGAACAAGTGGCTCATCTCGGGGAGGGCTTGGGGATTGTCGTTGGGGCTGAGCAGTCCTTACTGCAGCGGCGTAGGTCATGGCCTTGGGTTCTGTGGCCGTCGGGGTGCCAAGTGCCTGTTGCACTTCTTGCCGTACCGCATCCATCAGAGTCGCTGCTTGTGGCTGTGGGGAGGATGGCAGTAATCGGCGTAGCTCCTCTCGGACGATTTCGCGGATAACTTCCCGCAAGCTGTCGCTGGTGGTGGCCGGCGTGTCCTAACGGATTGCACAGGCAGAGGAAGGGCGATTGTACTGCCAAGCTCGGACGTCGAGGGTCTTCTCAATGGTGCAGGCTTCTTGCATGAATTCCTCTATTTTGCCAAGGAGCTGTGCTTTTACGCCGCGCATTAAAAACTGAACTTTCTTTTCCTCGGTCATCTCGGGGTCGGCGCGGCGAAATAGGCGCTTCATCTCCTCTACGTAACTGCGGACGGGCTCATTCGGGAGCTGGATCCTGGACTCAAGGAATCGTTCGGCTCTTTCTTTCCTCAGGACACTGGTGAATACCTTCAATAGTTCTCTCTTGAATAGCTGCCATGTCGTAAGGGACGACTCGGAGTTTTCGTACCACGTGCGTACGGAGCCATCCAATGAGAAAAACACGTGTCCAATCTTTGCCGCGTCATCCCACCTGTTGAATGACGCCACGCGCTCATATTGGCCCAACCATTCTGCAGGGTCTTCGCCTAGGGATCCATTGAAAGTTGGCGGCACGCGCAGGTGCTGCAGTATGATCGGTGTCGACATCTTCGGCTAGGTTGCGGTGCTCGTAGCAGCGTCTTTTCGCTGTCTGGTGCGGTCCGGCAGTGTCCCGAACTCAGGCGCCTCTCCCTGGAGACGTCGGCTGGCTCGCTGAGCTGCTGGATCGTCCTAGGGTGCGAAGCGATGAGGGCTGGCTTCACGACTTGAAGGGGGCATCCGGAACATGGAAGGCTACCTCGCACCTCCACCAGATGTCACGTAGTGGTGACGGCAGTCGAAGCAGCGATGAAGACGGACAAAAGGGTCTTCTAAGAGAAAACTGTTTATTGGGCTGACTTGCACCCAAAATGGACTGAATCACTAAGCGGCGGCGAAGCGACAAGCGTACTCGGCAGTCGTCGAACAGAATGCTCGCCGCTGTCGGCCGTGCTCAATTTAAAGCTGATAGCAGACTTTCGAGATAAAGCGTGCAAAGTTACTAGAACATTCCGGAACAACGTAGAATCAGCTCTGCCTGGCTACGATCAATCGAGATAAATCTAGTCGCGTCTTGCGTCGCAAAAAAGCGATAATGTGGTGTGGCGGCAGATTTGAAAAACGAACAAACACTGCAAATATTCGCGGCAATATGATCAACAGGCGTCATTAAGAACAAGAATATTTAGGTATTTGTCAATGGAACAGCAGAGGCTACCGCACAAGCAGGGCCTCATAAAACAATATATAAACACACAACTCACCCCCCTACCCGATGTAATCGCGCTCCAAGAGAATGGTACGCAAAGCTAAAGCGGCTGGCCTTGTCACCAAAGCCATCGCCGCTATCAGGCACGATGCCATCGCCGACACCGGTATAGAGCAAGCGCTTGTAGAAATCATTCCGCAAAAGCGACACGGAGGGAGCACATGCGGTAAGAATGTGCACAGCCCGCCGAGATAAAGAAAAGCCGAATTCTTCGAACTCTTTCTCCGGGCGCCCAAGGTGGCCAAAAAAAGACACTCATCACAGAAGTACATTTCAATGCCATGGACAGAAGTTGGGGATACCAGAAACAAGACATCAAGGGAAGAACATTAGCTGAGGTAGCGGAATACATTGGTCGCAGACTGATCACAGATCCCGCGAACCCCACGACAATCGGGAATAGTGTGATCACGGACACTTTTCCGGACCTCACCTTCGTAAGGAAGACCAGAGATTCACATTGGGAGAACACGACAGAAAACATAGGCAGCGATCACCTTACCCTCTGGACGTGAATAGCATCGGACAAGATAAGACGCCAGACTGGAGAAGCAAAAATCACAGACGCGTTTCGCGGGGTGTGCAACTAATCTGAAGGCGGTATCGAATCCCTGGAGGATTGGAGCGGCATGCTTGAGAAGTGCGTGAAAAATACAAAAAATATAAGAACTACAACAAAGCCTCAAGTAGACGGGCACCTCTTCAGATCCTCAAAATGTGGCAAGCCAGACGCAGTCCCACCTAAAGATGGCTGAAGGAAAAGCACGATAGGAAACCAAAACTAAAGACAGCAGAAATATCGGCAAAAGCTAAAGAATACGCGACGCAGCTCGCGAAACACTATAGAGAAAAACTTAGCGACTCGCTTCGGGCAGCTCTAGGCACGGCCAGAACCTGGAAACTCCTAAAAGCACTAACCGATCCGACCAAACTCAAATCGGAAAACAATAAAGCTCTCAAGAAGGTCATCCACTCCTTCGAGAGATTTTACACGGCCTCCTAGAGAAGGCACGAGCAAAATATTTCGGCGACCACAAGCCCCCCGTGAAAGCAAGGAACGTATCGGAGAACCGAAAACCAGGGACACAACAGCCTCTTAACTGTGGAAAAAGCTTACGCGGCCATAAGGAACCGGACAAGAAACTCTACAGCAGCAGCGGACAGAGTCGACAACGCCCTGATCCGCAACCTGAGCGACGACCTCATACAAGAACTTGTAAACTTTCCTAAACAAACACTGGGAGGCGCAAACGGTTCTAGACGATGAGAAACATGCCGAATAATGATACCTAAATGTGGTAAAAAGCTCCAAATTGAAACTCTCAGGCCCATCTAGCTCACGTCGTGCCTTGGCAAGCTTTACGAGCGGATGGTGACGCTGAGACCGCAAAATTATATGTTAGCGATACCATGTTCGGCTTCAGAGAAGAACATTCGACATAGGACGTGCTCCTCCAAATACAAGATCTACTCCGAAACGTACCTCAACTCGTGAAAATATCATAACGGCCCTGGACATAAAGGGGAATTCGATAATGTTAGCCACGAGGAGATCCTTACGGGCCTAGGCGACCTGGACTGTGGAAGCAGTATCCGCGGCAACGCAAAGTCTTCCTGTCCGATAGAATTTCCACCATCGGCATGGGAGTCCTTCGATCAGGACAAATTTCACAAGCCAAACAAGAGACGCATCCAAGGGTCAGCCATCTCACCCATACTTTTCAACATAGCCATGTTGAGCCTAGCTCGAAGACTTGAGAAGATCGAAGGCATCATGCACGCAGTGTATGCGACAACATTAGAGTCTGGACAAACAGCGGCTCCCTCGGGGAGAACGAAGTCAGCCTACAGGAAGCGGCCACCCGTGTAGAGATATATCTCGGAGAAAGAGGACTCGCATGATCGACTGAGAGATCGGAACTGCTGCGAGTCTGGAGAGGCAAGCAAAACCAGACCATCCTTACCAGTGAGGACCTGAAACTCATGGTCTACCTAAAAGGAACGCCTATACCTGAAGAGACAACAGTACGATTCTCGGCCATGTGGGTTAAATCCAACCAAGCAGTACTCACACTTTCAGCTTGCTCAAAGCAACAACGCTACAAGTCGAATGCATGATGACCTGCATCACCAACAGGCGACATGGCATGCCCGAATAGGACACAATAAAAGTAATCAGAAACCTGGAAGTTTGTCGAATCCCGTACAGCCTATCCTACCAGTGGTTCAACAAGAGTTAAATAGAACAAGCGGATGTCCTGCTATGCAAAGCGTATAAGACAGCGCTCCGACTTCCACACAACGCGTCTAAAGAAAATACCATGTCCCTGGATTGCAAAACAGCTTCGGAGAGCTATGGTAGGCGCAGCTTGAGTCGCAAAAACTCGTGCTGCTGCAGACAACGACTGAAAGAGCGCTCTTACAGAGACCAGAATGCCACGAGCAGATGCTAGAAATGAAGACGGAAACCATCCCCGACGAGCTTTGCAAATCCCTCTAGGTAGCAATGAACAATTGGACAATGGCAATGGGACATGGACCCCAACCTCCACCAAAGGAGAAGAGCAGCGAGGGCCGAATTTATTCAGAAAATATACGCTCCTCACGACATGACCGTGTATGCAGACGGGTCCTCGAGAGGAGAAGGCGCCAAAATTGCAGCGGCCACGGTAGTCGATTCGTCTCAGCTAAGTGAAATGACCAGCGCGTCAATGCGAGACAGCACGGTAGCAGAGGCCAAGGAAGTAGTTGTTCCTCTAGCGGTGGCGGAGGGCTATATAGAACCCGGCGGTCGCTAAGAGTACTCACGGACTCTAAAACAGCCTTCCGACATTACACAATGGCAGTATAGGTCGTCACGCATTCCGTATACTCCTCGCAGCGAGCGACCGAATTAAAAACCACGAAGAAGAAAACGACCAGAGCAAACGCAAAATTGTGTGGGTACCGGGGCACACGGGGGTGGTAGGGATCCAAGAGGCCGACAGGATAGCTCGATGATAAACTACTTTCCGAGCATCCGCCGAGACCGCGGAACTCTGCCAGCACCCAAGGAATACTGGGCCATAATCCAAAACTATAGAGGGAGAAGAATCCGATATCCCCCGACGCACAAATCTGTCATCAGAGAGGAGGCTCTCGCTTGGAGACAATTATAGACAGTTTGTTACCCAAGCCTACACATACTAAACAAAATGCACCCCACGGTATAGCGAACAAATGTCCCTGGTGCGAGGAAAACCCCATGCTATATCACATCACATGGGCCTGTCAAAACTTCGACGTGGTCCCCACAATACAAAATCCGAGTACGGAGCAATGGGAGAGTCTGCTGTTCAGCGACCACTTTGGACACACAAGGTCTGGTACAGCGAGCGCAACGTCCGCAGTGGCCAGCAGAGCCCTGAAGATGCCCCAAAACGGCAGAGCACATTAAGTTCTTCCTCTTTTCGTCTTATTCTAGACAGATCGTGCTCACGGCTCCACCGTAGCTGCGTTGAGTGACTTCATGGTTGTCACGTGACTAGGCAGACGCGAGTGCCTAGTTTCGGCGGCGGCGACTGATTGATGTTATAGTTGTCACGTCGTTTCTCCTCGGTTCAGGAAATTGAAAATTGGTTTTTCAGGAAAGGAAATGGTGCAATAATTCTCTCACATATCTCCTTGAATACCCGAACTGTGCCGTAAGGGAAGAGAGGAAGGTCAGAGCAAAAGACGAAAGAGGTTTTGTAGTGGAGTGCTCCGGTATAATTTCGACCACCTGGGGATCTTTAACGTACACTGAAATCGAACAGTACACGGGCGCCTAGTGGAGCGCCCTAAGCGCTGAGCCACCGCGGCTACTTAAGTTCAAGGTCAAGTCTCGCGCACACGATGCACACGGCGAAGAAGCTACGGATGAGTGTAGTAAAAACTTTCGCTTGTATTAAAATCTCTGCTAACACTGCCTCTAGTGTTCGCCATAAGAGCATCACCGATTTGTTTTATCCCTTCTAAGATACGCCGCCGCAATGGCTGAGTATTTGTGGCGCTCGGCTGCTGGCCCGAAAGACGCGGGTTCGATCCCGGCTGCAGCGGTAGAATATCGATGGAGGCGAAATTCTAGAGGCCCGTGTGCTGTGCGATGTCAGTGCACGTTAAAGAACCCCAGGTGGTCGAAATTTCCGGAGCCCTTCACTACGGCGTCTCTCATAGTGTGAGTCGCTTTGGGACGTTAAACCCCCATAAACCAAATCATAAACCAAACCAAACCTTCTAAGATACAAATAGCGCCATCTACTTCATAGATTTTGCACTACTATTGTGATTTACAGCCAACTCACTATATCCCGTATATTTCCTCCTTATATCAGTTCACTACGGTATCCCTCATTGCATGAGTCGCTCTGGGACGTTACACCCAAATAAACCTATCCCGTTCCCTACTTACACCGGCGGCTGCACTCTCACAAAGGATGAAGACATTTCCGCATGGGACGCTAAGGCCGCTATGCAGAAACACGCACCACTTCGGGCCGAGAGCAGACAAAAGCCGCATTTATATCGTGACGAAACGCAAAGGCGCCTGTGTGCTATGCGATGTCAGTACACGTTAAAGATCTCCTCGTGGTCCAAATTATGCCGGAGCCCTCCACTATGGCACCTCTTCCTTCCTTTCGTCTTACACTCCCTCCTTTAACCCTTCCCGTGCGAAACGGCTCAGGTGCCGGGAACGGTTCATGTTCCTCAGCGTTTTTGCTTCACTTCGTTTCCATAAAAAACCAATTTTATTTCTTAAAAAATTAGTTTTTCGGGAAAGTAAATGAGCAGTATCTGTCTCACATAACGGCGGGCACCTGAACCGCGTCGTAAGGGAAAGGATGAAAGAGAAAGAAAAGAAAATAGAGGTGCCGTTGTGGAGTTCATCGTTTCTGATCAAAAACTTAATGTAGATTTGTTCAGCTAATCCAGGATATACAAAGCGAAAGACGGCGTTCACATGTTCATTGGCGTTGGTGATGAGAATGTTCTCGACAGCGATGACTTTGAAGAAAGGAATGGCGCATAACTGGCTCCCTGGATATGCGGACGCCTCATTCGTTCTTTGATACATGTGGCGGTGGTGAGAGAGAGATGTGGCCGGAATGCATTCGCGCTGGCAGCTTTTGCGGTTGACATGTGACACTGCAGCAATAGCTAGGCCGCAGCGTTCATTTGGTGATCAATCTCTCGCGATCAGCCATTAATTGCATGATATGTCCTAGGGTGGCAGGGAGGGCGCGCTGCCTTTCCATTGCGCGGATCGCAATCAAAGCAGACTTTTGCAGTTGGACACCACTATTATCCGCCGCGGTGGCTGAGTGCTTTGCGCGCCCTGCTACTGATCCGTGGTTCCCGGGATCGAACTCGACCACGGCGACTGCATTTTTATGAAGGTAAAACGCCCAGGCGCCCGTGTGCTGTGCGATGCCAGTGCACGTTAAAGATCCCCAGTTGGACGAAATTATTCCGGAGCCGGCAACTACGGCACCGCTTTCATCCTTTCTTCTTGCACTCCCTCCTTTATCCCTTCCATTACGGCGCGGTTAAGGTGTCCAGCGATATATGAGACAGATACTGCGCCATTTTCTTTCCTCTAAATCCAATTATTTTTAGTTGCAGTAATTGGACACCAACGCCACGGAAATGAAAGCGAGATTGAGGTCGCCACTGACTCAGGGAGCCGGTTGCATGCCTTTCCTTTCGTGAAAATGAACGGCCTTTGCAAAGTTGTCAACTCCAATAAACTCTATGAACGCCGTCGGCTCACATGTTCTGTTTGTTTATGAGGAAAGGAAATGGCACAGTAACCGTCTCACATATCTCGGGGAATATCCGAACCACACCGTAAAGGAAGAAATAAAGGAGAGAGGGAAAGAATAAAGAGAAAACTGAAAATTGAAAGTTGGATTTTGAGGAAAGGCGTGGCCCTGCCAAGCAGCGAAACAACTGTGGCTCGGTGCTAAGAGTTGCGCATGCGCAGTAGTGACTAGAGAGAGAAAGAGAGATATATCCGTGGCGAAGCGCGCGTTGTGACGTCATGTGCCTCCTCTGAGTACCGCCACTTCGAAATCGCAATTTCGCGGCCAGTAAAGCATTCCGTTTAAAACCGTAAGTGGCTCCCTGGGTGAGTGAAAATAAATGGTTTTGAGGGAAACGCAATGGCGCAGTATCTGTCTCATATATCGTTGGACACTTGAACCATGCCGGAAGGGGAGGGATAAAGGATGGAGTGAAAGAAGAAAGGAAGAAAGAGGTGCCGTAGTGAAATTCTCCGCAATAAATTCGACCACCTGGGGATCTTTAATGTGCACTGACATTGCACAGCACACGGGCACCTTACCGTTTCTCCTCCACAAAAACACAGCCGGCGCGGTCAGGGTTTGAACCCGGGCTGGGTGAGTGCACAAAATCCTTTGAGGTACATGTGGTGTTCACATAGATAATAATAATAATAATTGGTTTTTGGGGAAAGGAAATGGTGCAGTATCTGTCTCAGATATCGTTAGACACCTGAACCGCGCCGTAAGGGAAGGGGTAAAGGAGGGAGTGAAAGAAGAAAGGAAGAAAGAGGTGCCGTAGTGGAGGACTCCGGAATAATTTCGACCACCTGGGGATCTTTAACGTGCACTGACATCGCACAGCACACGGGCGCCTTAGCGTTTTTCCTCCATAAAAACGCAGCCACCGCGGTCGGGTTCGAACCCGGGAACTCCGGATCAGTAGCCGAGCGCCCTAACCACTGAGCCACCGCGGCGGGTCAAATAGAAAAACGCGTTTTACGGGTGCCGAATTGTACCCCCAAATTCTTATATTAAATGGCTTGCTCAAGGCTATCACAGCTATTGAGGCCACGCTCCAGCATCGCCCGTCGTACTCGATGGAGGCCTATAGTCGTGGTTAGAGTTAGCTGCGCCCGCTTGGATGGATGGATGAATGGAAAACAGTTTTATTAGACGAAAAAAAGAAGTCTTTCAGAGTGGTCCCCTACTGGACCGGGAGTCCACGGGCTTGTGCTTCACATAAAGCCTGATCCACAAGCGATTTCTGGCCGGCGGGCTGAGCGGTCCGTAAAGCAGCATTCCATGTAGAAAGAGTGCTATTGGGGATTGGAACGGGGGGGGGGGGGGGGGTGGAATCACCTCTGGAAAAGAACATTCCCAAATTTAAGGTAGTGGAAAAGTGTGAATTTGGCTTCGCTAGGGTGTTCAAAACAATTCGAGTGGAATTTATTTTGCCGCCGAGCCCCTCCCGAGAATAAATTTCAAGATTCGGATAAGGGCCGAGCTTTCTCAGTTCCCCTGCGCGTCGGCGGATGCTTCACTCTGTGGTGCAAGAATCCGAAGCTGATCGCCATCCCGCCCGCATAGCCCGGAGCTCTGGAACCAGTCGCGCCGCGCCCCATCCTGCGGTGAAATCAAGAAGGCTGTGACTCGTAACCCTGCCTCGCTAGAGGAAAAAAAAACTGTTTTACATCGCTGAAAATATCTCGGTTTAATATAATGGCGATCCCACCACTCGGAATCGTGATAGCGTGCAGCACCCCACTGACATGCAACCTCATGCAAAATGTCGCCGTCATCAGAACCCTACCGATAGAGACCGCCGATCTTCCCCAAAAGATCACCAGTATCCGTGTGGTGAAAAGAGACTGCGCAGTCTGCTCACGAGGCTACGGCCGATGACTTAATTACGAGCGTGATGGTGGGCCAAAATACGTGGATGCTGAGCCAGATGCAAAATGCCTGTACGCAGCCAAAAGCCGGGCGCTTGGCACGGCTTCATACATCAGCGAAACAAAAAATCTGCACCAACGAATAAGGCAACCCAAAAATGACATCCGGCTTATGAATTCAGAAGCCAACCCCCTCGCCGAACACTTCGAACGCGCCGACCACCGAAAAGCCTTTAAGGAGGTGGAGGCGACATGTCGAGTCATGGCACATCCAGCTCACAAAGGCAGTGATTAATAGGACTCCAGGAACGCTCCCCTCCTCATAGGTTAGTGGAATGCGGTACGTGCTATGAAAGGAAGAGCGCAGGCAGCACCCCGTTTCTGCTGGCACACTTTCGTGACCCCTGAAGAAGGGACCGAGTTGGTCCCGAAATGTTGGGGAAAAATAAAATATTGGTTGCCGTCAGTTTTCTCTCACCTATCTCAAGAACTCAAGCAGGTGGCCTTCCCTCGAAGATGTTTTGTTTCAATCACTAATCGTAATATTGTATAAGGTCAGTTTCCCTCTCAGTCGGTGCCAGCGCTAAAGTGCAGCTTGACATCATGGTCGACCGGCCAACCTGGACCACCACATTCCTGGTGACGTCGGCATCACCGGCAAGCACTGGGTGTTCTTGAGAGCATCCACTGGATTCGGGGACGCGAGCGTAATTGGTGGAAATGGAACTTGACGTCACTCAATGAAGTTTGAAATACAGAGCAACTCCTCGCAAAAAAACTATAATTATAGTAAATTATGCTGCTCTAAACGTCTTCGACTGAAACTTGTTTACAGGCATTTCGTTACGCCCATTTAAGACACCATAATGTTTTTTTTTTACCATTCGAACTTTTCTGCACCAAATTAGGCATGAGTAATATAGATAACCAAAACAAAAATAACGTGGCACTTCGTCAGTGCGACATGCAGACTACAATGAGTAGGCGACCTTGGATAATCTTGCGTATTTTCTTGCTGGTTCGGCACCGTGGTCTTTACGGTGGGACTCGGATCCTAGCACTTCTTTCGAGGGAGCCGAAACGCAATTTCTACGGGATGTACAGCCTTGGCCAAAAGTACGCGCGCACGGATGGTTTGTTTCTTAGCCGCTTACCGACGCACTTATATGGCAGCCCTTCAGCTCTGCAACTGTGCAAAGTAAGGGGTGCCCTCGTTTTAATGTTTTTTTGCCTTTTGGTCCTTACGGGTGCCGTGAAGGCTTCGTTATATGGGTAAGAAGTAAAAACTCGCGCTCTCGGTTACTTTTGGAAAAGAGGGTACCTACCAGCAGCTGTAAATGGCCTTTTGTCAACTAAAGTTCAAACTTTTTCTCCCCGTCTCTGGTTTAGAGTGTGGCCATTTCTTAGGAGAGAAGAAAACTTCATTCAGGTGTGATTCATTTTATAATACCTCGGTCCCCGCTGCTTCCTAGAGACGTAGAAAGGGTGTCACATAAGATGCTTAAAACTACACGCGCTCCATGCACATATGGCTTCATTTAGGCATATCATTTCACTGGATATGACTGGATGACGTGGGACAAGCGCAGCTGAATCTTCAACCTAATGTATGAACGATTTTCGCTTGAAATTGTCAACATTGAGGACTAAACGCATTTCATGCTTAAAAACCTATCTCGCCGCAGAAAGTACCTCATAGCGTGAACCGCACTGCAGAAAGCCGTGGCGTATTGCATATTGCGTTACAGTATTTCTTGGCAACTGAGAAAAAGCTATTGATCCAATGCACGCTCATTTTCTACGCGCAGGAATGCTCAGTAAAGCAAAAATAATGTCCACCGCAAAACGAAAAGAATACATGGCACATTAGCTGAATGAAAAAATTGCAGTGGCTCAACTCAGCTGAGCCAGGTTATACGGGGCGGAAGCTAACCACTGCGGCTTCGTGCCGTTCTCTTTCACAGGGATCACAAGACGCCCGGCGCCACCAGTACTCTGCCGAAAAACTCGTACAGGCCACCGGTTCTTTCTCCATATTTATGCGTTGTCTAGGCTGTTGTTGTTGCAAGGCTCTGCCAACTGGCTCTATGTTGAGCCACCTCCGCTGTCTCAGGCGGATAGAGAAGTTAGATAATAGGGGAGCGGGGAGAAATAGGACAGAGAATGGAGACGGCGCCTCACAACAGCCACCTTCTAGACGGCGCAGCGGCAAAGGCGACGACGGCATGCACAAGAGGGACACCCGGTTGCATGAGGACCCCCGGCGCAAGCAGAGCGGGCCCTTGCAGTTCCCAGCCCCGTAGGGGCAGGAGCAGCAGTCCTCCCCCACTGTCCGTCTCACGTTACCTATGCGGCGAGCGCTGCCGTTACATCGTGCAAGAGCGAGTCGACACAAGTGGCGCGAGTTAACGGCGTATTGAGCAACGGTAATCGCAGCGGTGGACATGTCTGCGCTCCCGTTCGAGGTCATGTCAGGGACAGATTTTACCTGCAGCTCGGCATGCGAGAAGTGGAGCTTCGCTCCAAAAGCAACGCACGGTGCCTTGGTGTTGCGAAGTGTAACGGGACATGATGACTACCAAAAATTAGAGTGATGACGTCACGCCAGTCACGTTACAGGGCGACACAAAATTTAGACAGCAATGAAGTCACCCCAAAGTGATGACGTCACGCCCGAGCTGAGTCCCAGCCACTCGCCTGTCTGGACTCGCTTCGTGCAACCCCCCTCTGTCATGTGGGGCTGATAAGGGAGCCCGCACGCTCCGGTAATCCTGGAAGCGAGGCCGCCAACCGTTTAGCTCGGGAGGTTCTTCAAACTGGGCTCTGGCGACCTCCCACGCGGAATTTACGAAGGAGCGCGCGGAAACTTTCAGCGAGCTGACGCAGGCCTCCAAGGCCTCGCGTCAGACATACAACTGCTCCCCCTCCTCCCCCACGCAAGCCTTTCAGCAATTGACAGGCAACCCTTTGGCAAAAATCACACACACACACACACCCTCCCCTCTCCTCTCACCTTTCTATCACCCCCTTTTCCTCACTTCATCCTGTACTCCGTGTCCAGAAGCTGTCGCTTCTGCTCTCCTTCTCCTTTCTCACTGCCGTGCAGGTCCTCACTCGCCAGGCCTCGAGCGCCTGAAGACCTTGGAGGACAGGAACACCCTGCTGCGCTCCGATGACCTAGTACAGACCATTGCTACCGACCGGGCTGCCAGCGTTATGGACCGCAGGAACGTAAACGTTTGAGTGTAGCGGCACCGTGCTTGGGCCCCGTGCGAGGGCCCCGTGCGAGGGCCCGGGAGCCAGTTTGCTTCAAACAGCTCTGTTTAAAATAAAGTTTTTTATGATGATGATTTAGTGGTGGAGGTAACCCCGCGCCGCGAGTGCTCCGTTTCTATGGTTTCGGCACGTAGAGAGACAGAGAAGTTGTTGCCAGGAAGAAAGAAAAGGAAAGTGCACAGGCCTGCTCACTGGCTCAAGCCGAGCCACAATCGCTACCACGTGCAGATAGTAGGAGATTTGAATGATGTGATAGAAAGACAGGATAGTAAAGACGCGCTAAAGACAAGGCCGATCCCGGAGGCAGTGCAATACCGGGCCAACCGGTGGCGGGAGTGAAGCATCCTTCAAACTCTCCGCCACGTTCCTAAAAATAAGTCCAATTGGACCAGTAACAGATACTCTATGGGGTCCGGACAATCGCTCTACACAGTCACTGCTACTTGGCTCTAAGGAATTATCCTAACAAATTAACTTTTCTTTTTCGTCGATGCAGAAGCGCACAAGGCCGAGTGCTGTGTGACTGCTATGGTGTATGACTACTGTGTATTACTGCTCATTTTATGCGGTGATATGAAACCAAATCGGGTTCCAAACGACGCGCGAACCCTGCATATAATTTCAGAAAGCCAAATTGAAAGCGAAATTGCTTTTTTGGGGAAAGGTAGTGGAGCAGTGTGACAGACGTCATTTCATTTTCTTGAAACAAACTTTAATTTCACTTTCCTTCTCTTAAGGCGCGGTTGGGGCGTCCACCGAGATATATGAGAGAGGCGTCATTTCTATTCCTTAAAAAAACGTTTCATTTTTATTCCTAAAGGGCGCAATTCGGGTGTCCATTTGAGACGGGCGTAATTTGCTTTCCTTAAAACCAATTTTCATTTCATTTTCCAGCCCGCCGCGGTGGCGCAGTGATTACGCGCTCGGCAACTGAACCGGAGTTCCCACGTTCGAAGACGACCGTGGCGGCAGGTTTCGATGGAGGCGAAACGCAAAAGGCGCCCGTGTGCTGCGCGATGCCAGTGCACTTAAAGATCCCCAGGTGGTCGAAATTATTCCGAAGCCCTCCACTACGGCACCTCTTCCTTTATTCTTTCACTCCGTCCTTTCTCCTTTCCCTTACGGCGCGGTTCATGTGCCCACCGAGATCTGAGACAGATACTGTGCCATTTTATTTCCCCAAAAATTAATTTTCATTTCCCTTACGGGTGCGGTTCGGGTGTCGGTCTCCACGGCAGGCGTCGCATCGATCACACCTAGCGTCCTGTTGAACTCATCGAAGTGCACCAGCATTATATATAATAGTAATTAATAACTGGTTTTTGGGGAAAGCAAATGGCGCGGTATCTGTCTCATATTTCGATGGACACCTGAATAATAATAATAATAATTGGTTTTTGGGGGAAATGAAATGGCGCAGTATCTGTCTGATATATCGTTGGACACCTGAACCGCGCCGTAAGGGAAGGATAAAGGAGGGAGTGAAAGAAGAAAGGAAGAGAGAGGTGCCGTAGTGGAGGGCTCTGGAATAATTTCGACCACCTGGGGATCTTTAACGTGCACTGACATCGCACAGCACACGGGCGCCTTAGCGTTTTTCCTCCATAAAAACGCAGCCGCCGCGGTCGGGTTCGAACCCGGGAACTCCGGATCAATAGTCGAGCACCCTATCCACTGAGCCACCGCGGCAGAACCCACTTTGGCGGCCGCCGCATGCGGTGCGGGCAGACGCTTTCCCGCTTCACCGGAGGGCAAGGTCAAAGGTCTAGGTCGAAGTTCGAAGTCGAGATAGTTGGTGTAACAGCCGCTGGTGTCGCTGCTGCAGCAGACTTCATGTGTCGCACCTAACTACCACCAGTTAGGCTCATGGTTTGACCTCTACCTATATTCCAGGTGAAACTTGCGGTCACCGCGATCTCTAGCTACATTCAAGGTCAAGCTTTCGGCCTCTTTCACGACTCGAAAAGCGGGCGTAGTGAAGCTTTCCGCTTCAAAACCAATTTTCTTTATTTAATTTCAATGCTCCATTTCGCGTCAATATTTCAGAATTTTTTCAGTTCAGAATTCTCAGTTCAATATTTCAGTTCAGAATTTTTCTGCCCGTTTTCTTTCATACGTTAGGTTTGTAGTAGATATAGGGACATCCGCCTTTCGCCGGATTTAATATCTGCTGCGGGTGCCATTTGGACCCAATATATTCAACTTATGTTTTGGAAATATGGCGGAGGGCTTGAAGCTTGCTTCATC